>ML391497.1:46608-201624 GCA_005239525.1 Nicotiana knightiana
CCCCCAAAGGGACCCGGGAAACCCGCACCAAAAGAACCTCCCTACAATTTTTGTGTGTGTGGGGGGGGGGGGGTAGGGACAAGTACAAAAGGTCGTTCCAAGGCCCGTTGGCCCGATATTTAGGAGCCTTGGAAGCAGATTACGTCATGAGAGAGGTTCATGAAAGGATCTGCAGAAATCATTCCAGTGCAAATTCGTTGATGCTAAAATTAGTTAGTGTAAGATACTATTGGCCTTGGATGGAACATGAAGCGAAGACATTTGTTCAGAAATTCAACAAGTGTCAACGCCATGCGCCGTTGGTGAACCAATCGGCAAAACTACTGCATTCGGTAATGTCCTCATGGCCATTTATGAAATGGGGAATGGATATAGTTGGTTCGCTGCCACCGGGTCCCGAGAAGGTAATGTTTCTTTTAATTTTGACTGATTACTTCACTAAATGGGTTGAGTCACGTCCCTACCAAAAGATCTGTGAACGCGAAGTGGTCGATTTCCTGTGGGAAAACATAATTTTCCTGTTCAGAATACTAAGGAGATTGCCTGCGACAATGGACCATAGTTCATAGGATCCAACGTTACAAAATTTCTTGAAGACATGAAAATTAAAAGAATCACATCTTTACCATACCATCCGAGCGAAAATGGGCAGGCAAAGTCAACTAATAAGGTGATCACTCAAAACCTCAAAAAGGTTGGAAGCAGACAAAGGCAAGTGGCTCGAAGAGTTACCGGGAGTACTATGGGCATACTGGACAATGGCCAAGTCAAGCACGAGAGAGACACCCTTCTCTCTCGTATACAGTGAGAAGCTCTGGTCCCGATGGAAGTAGGAGAACTAACTTTGCGGTACTTCTGGGTGGACGAAGAAACAAATAATGAGGCATTGCTGGTCAAACTGGAGCTGCTTGGAGAATGCAGGGACTTGCCGCATATAAGAATGGTGGATCAGAAACAAAGGATGGAAAGGTACTATAACCGAAGGTCCAATCTCCCTTATTTTAAAGTGGGAGACTTGGTTTTGAGAAAATTGACTCAGAATACCCGGGAGCTCAACGAAGGAAAGCTGGGTCTGATGTGGGAAGACCCCTATCGGGTTTCATCTGTCACCGGAAAAGGGTTATGTGAACTAGAGAACAAGACAGAGTCAAATTTCCAAGCATCTGGAACGTGACTTACCTCAAAAGGTATTACTACTGATAGATCCTACTTATACTGGAAGAATGCGTTGCACTCGTTTTCTCTTCGCCCAGTTTTTGTCCCAAATTGGTTTTTCTGGAAAGGTTTTCAACGAGGCAGCAACGGAAAGCATGCTACAAAAGAAGCATCGTCTGCAAAGTTAAGACCTTTACATGACAAGGCATTAAAACATCAAGACACGAGGGGATGGTTAGATAATCTTTGGCTCGATGGCAAAGTTTTTAACGGGAAACGAAGCTTGCCATCGAACCAAAGATTATCCAACCGTTCATAAGTGTTTTTCCTCAAAGGAGCAAGACTTCCAGTGTTCCAATTCGTATTCTTCGCATTCGAACACTAGGGGGAATAATAGGAGAATATGGAAATTTGATTGCCACGAGAACCGGAACTACAAGAACCGGGAACAATAATATCTCATCAGGATCGAGGACTGCACAACTAACCCCGTACAAATAAGTTGTACAAATTACCCACATGTATTTCTTTTCTTTCAGCAAATGAATGATTATGTACTTTTGAAGATAGAAGGAATAAAATGAAGTCCTTTTATTTTTATTGTTTCTTTTCTGCATAATGAATTGATTTTATCATTTGAAAGTTAACTAAAAGATTCAAATTCTAGTGCTAGAATGAACAGGAGATGTCCTCTTCAAGAGCACTGTATACATAAGAGGGCCTTCTCTTATGAAACCCTCATAGTAATGGGTTGGTTGCGGAAGAGTTTATGCCCGGAACCCAAAAGCTATCGGAAGAAAACACACACGGAGCCTTACTTAATTCTATGCAAATGGAATGAACTTTGCACAATACTTAAACAAAGATCCTTTTTATTTATAAAACATGGCAAGCGGCATGAATACAAACATACAAAAGAAAACAAAGCAAAAAGGCTAAACTTTGTCGCCACCGGAACTCGGAGGAAGAGAGGCATATACACCCCTCGATAGAGGTAGGCGGATCCCATGTCGGGGAAGGATCTTTACCTTCATCATCATTATCTTCAAGTTCCTCCTCAACTCCCGAAAACTTGAGACGAGGACTAGAAGAGTCAATTGCATCGGGATGCGCTGGGAGGCATTCTCGAGCAGTTAACTCCAGCGTTCGGGCCTTGGCAATCTCATCATCAATATTAATAACGCCTGCTTTGGCATTTTCCAAGGTTTTCCTCCTCAACCTCGGTCAAAAGGCCATCCCTCTCGTATCTCATGGCACTAAGACTAAGATCAAGGTCACAGATTGTGGTTATGTGAACCTTATTTTGACCCATGATCTTCTTATATCTATCCTCCATCCGGGCCCGCTTCTCCTCGGCAACAACAGCCTCTTCAGCTTTGGAGTTCCAAGTTGCCTCTAAATTATTTGCCCGTTCGATGGAGGCAAACTCGCGCTCGATGGCAGTAAGAGAATCAACTTTAGATTCAGCCTACTTAGCCTTTGCATCCTGAAGTTGTGCATTCAACTGAGTGGCTTCCTGGTTGTGAGCCATCACATCCTGCTAACTCTATTGCAACTGGGCCTCAAGATCGACCGCTTCAGCAGCCTTTGCTTCTAAAATCGGGAGACGCATGGCGAGTTGGTTCATCTTGGACAATAGTTGATCCCACTCTGACATAAGTCCTTCTTTGTCAAGGATCAATATCTGAATTCCCTTGGAAGCGAGGAAGTTGGCCTATAAAATAAATATCGACGTCAGAAACCCTGTTGTAATAGACAAATAGAAACAAGTAGTAAAAAGAACAACTATAATTCCACTGATGTATTGTGCATGGAATTATTTAACATACACCTTCCTAAAAGAGAGTGTATTTTCTTCATATCTTTCTCTGAATCCAGCCGCTTCAGGTAATTGGCGAGCTCCCCTGGACAGCAGATGACACTCCTTTAAAATGGAGAGAGAGACACTACTCCTCCCTTGAGGATCTGTAGGAGAGGGTGAATAGTTGTGCCCCAAATTCCTATGGTTAGGGGACTAACATCCTCCTCTCAGGCGTTTGCGGCCAGCGGAGGAGATGTAGTAACTACTGGTGATGAAGGCATGGCCGGTGTGGATGGAGATGAACCTGATGGTGTTGTAGGTTGAGAAGCTGTGATGACCCGAAAGGTCATCTTGTGTGTTAGAACCTAATTCTGCGCTTTTAAGCTTTAAACACCTTATTTTATCCTTTCTCAATTTGCGTGTGCAATTCAAGCGTGTTTCCAGAAAGCTGTTATGTTAAAATCTGGGAAAAATAAGAATTTTTGCCTAAAAACTTCAGTTGATTTGACTTCGGTCAACATTTTGGGTAAACAAACTCAGATTCGTGTTTTGACGGTCCTGGTGGATCCGTACCGTGTGATTCGGGACTTGGACGTATGCCCGGAATTGAATTCGGAAGTCCCTAGCCCGAGATATCGGACTTTGTCAAAATTTAAAAGTTAGAGGCTTAATGAATTTGAAATGTTTGTCCAAAGTTTGACTTTTTGGATAACGGGTTCGTATTTTGGTTCTGGGACCCGGTATAGGTCCAATACCATATTTATGACTTGTCTATGAAATTTGGTGAAAACGGAGTTGGTTTGATGTAATTTGGATGTCCGGTTGTGAAAATAGAAGTTTCAAAGTTTTCATGAAAATTTTTATTTGATTTGATATTCAATTCGTATTTTTAGGTGTTATTTCGGTGTTTTGATCGAGCGAGCAAGTGCGTATGATGTTTTTAGACTTGTGTGCATAGTTTGGCTAGAGCCCTAAGGGCTCGCATGAGTTTCAGATAGGTTGCGGAGTGAATTTGACTTAGAACCTTTGGTGGTGTCTGCAATTTCTGGGAACTGGCCTCTGATATGGCATTTGCGATATCAGAGTTCGCATTTGCGATATCAGAGTTCGCATTTGCGAACATTTCCAACTTCTGCCAGGCTTGCATTTACGAGCCATTTCTTCGCGTTTGCGAAGAGTGCATTGGTCAGCCTAGGTTCGCATTTGCAATTATGAGGTCGCATTTGCGGGAGGTCAGTGTCTGCATTTGCGAACAAAGCTTCGCATTTGCGATGGGAGCTGGGGAGGGAGATTCTTCGCATTTGCGATCATTGGGTCGCATTTGCGGTCAAGTCAGTGTTCACATTTGCAAACTTTTCATCGCAAACATGATGATTGCAGAGGTGTGGGAGTCTTTGCAAATGCGATGGATTTCTCGCATTTGCGGTCTTCGCGTTTGCGAAGCCCAAGTCGCAAATACGACATCTGCAGCTGAACAAAATGTGACTTAGATGGGAATTTTGGTTTATTCTTCAAATTTTCAAAACCTTAAATCTTAGAGGCGATTTTTCCAAGACTATTTCTTCTCCAAATTGTTGGTATGTGATTCTAACCTATTTCCTTTCAATCTTTCACTACATTTCACAAGTTTTCAACCTAAAATCTAGAGTTTTCATGGTGGAATTGGGNTAAAATTGAGGTCGGATTCCAAAACAAATTACATAATCGGGTTCGGGGGTGAATGAGTAATCGGGTTTTGATCCGAATTTCGGGTTTGGACCAAGCGGGGTTCGGGTGTTGACTTTTTAAAAAATGGCCTAAATTGAATTCTTTACGATTGTGGGTAGTTCCTAAGTCTTAAATTGAATGGTTTGATTGGTAGTTTGCTAGATTCTATCGGTTCGGAGGCTTGTGCAAAAGGAAAAGCCGTGGTGAGCTTAGTGTCGTGGTTAACCTTGACTTGAGGGAATAAGACTTGTCTGTCTATTTGCTACATGTTTAGATGTTGGGTACAACATATATGTGAGGTGACGAGTATTTATGCGTTGTTGTCAGGTTAAACCATGACGGTGGGACTTGGTTTCTTGTAATTATTTCCTGCTTTGATCGTGTTATCCATGGTTGACTAGTATTATTAAATTGATCATCCTTACCATGTTTACGGATCTTTGGTGATAATTGAGTGTTGATTTCAAAGTCGAGGTTGGTATTGTGGAACAAAATATTGAAGTAAGGCTTGTTCTTATTATTTCTATCTCCCTGTTGTTATTAGTTCATTGCTTTATGGTAAGGGAGATTGTTAATGCACGAAGGGTGATGTCCTACCGGTTCTATTGATTTATATGGTGAGGATGAGAGTAAAAGCACGAAGGCTAATGTCGTGCCATATTGTGAGTGTTAAAAGCACGAAGGGTGATGTCGTGCCATGTTATGAGAGCTAATGCACGAAGGGTGATGCCGTGCTGTTTCTATTGATTTATATGGTGAGATTGAGAGTAAAAGCACGAAGTGTGATGCCGTGCATTTTCCTTTACTGTGTTTACTTGTTCTTATTGGTTCAAGGTATATTTGCTGATCAAGTTATCATTACTGCTGTGATTCTTTATCTTGTATTCCCCTCAGTATGTCCCCCTCCCTATATTACTTGTCTAGCTTTTACTTGCCATTATTTTTGTATATATGTTGTTATCTATACAGGTTCTTTGGTAGGTGTCATGTCTTAGCCTCGCCACTACTTCGTCGAGGTTAGGCTCGACACTTACGAGTACATGGGTTTGGTTGTACTCATACTACACTCTGCACTTCTTGTGCAGATTTTGGTGCTGGCCCTAGCTGATCGAGAGGTTAGTTGCTGGATTTGCTGTCAGGAGATCCAAGGTAGATCTGCTGGCATCCTCATACCATGGATTCTCTTCCTTGTTTTATCATTTACTGTTTCTTTACTTCCATATAGTGTATTCTTTTTCAGACTCTATTTTTAGTAAATCATAGTAGCTTGTGAGTTGTGACTCCAGATCCTAAACGTTTCAGATATTACGATTTTATGTTATTCCGCAAAGTTGTTTTAGTTTGTTTATCTTAATTGTTCTTATTATTGTAAATGGATAAAGTTAGATTTAAAAACACTCTAACATTGGCTTTCCTAGAAAGTGAAGTGTTAGGCGCCATCACGGTCCTGATAGTGGGAATTCCGGGTCGTGACAGAAGCAACTGCGGCTGAGATAATATTGTTTGTTAGTTTCTCACCACCCGAAAGTAGAAGAGGCTCGGTACTCGACCACATAGAACCGGAAGCAACAACTGGGACCGGAAAGGGAGTATCAACATTCTCCACTAAGTCAAATTCTCCCCAGAGCGCTCGGACACCACCCTCAGTTGGGGTTCTATGCTCTCCAGATTGAGCATTTTATTGAGCTGATGAAGATCGTTGTATTCTTTGAAGGGAAGCCTCTTCACCACTAGCTTCCCCATCATCATGAATTACTACAGTGGCTGTAGCTGGCTCAGGTGTGGATTTCTTTACTTTCTTATTTTTACCCCTGGCTGAGGATTAACGCTGCCTTTTTGGTTGCTTGTTTTCTAGCCGGGGACTCCGAGAAGAAGCACCTGCACCATAAATAGATCCGAGGGCACTAGTCCAGGTGAGAGCCTCATGCAACAACCTCGCAGCCTCTGCGGGATCGACCAAAACATCCTCCTCAAGGTAGGAAACAGAACCCTGCGGAAGACCTCAATCAAATAAAAAGGTAGGATTGATGGATTTTCTTACGTACAAAGGTGGAATGAAGGAAAAGTCATTTTGATGTGGTTCTTGGCCCTCTACCATACTTGGGGGCCAACTCCTTCCATCGGTGGGTCTCTAGCATAGTGATGTCCAATATCTTCTGAACCCATCGATCCATGCCTTAAACCCTTGGTGGTGTCCACCGAGTAGCTGAAATAATGAAAGAAAAAGGTTAACAATGACATGGGACAATATTTTTCGAATAAAGAGGTAGATTTTGAACTTACGTGAACAATTTTAGGATTCGGGGAAAGATGGAGTTATGGCCGGATGATGTCCCTGGTAGCAATGACGACAAACCACTCCATCCATCTATGGTCATTGTCGTCATCCATGCTGGTAAGAAAAGTATGATGGATACACTTGATTAAGTTTATTACCCCCCCCTACGAAATATTTTGGGGGAGTACAGGTTCATCATATGAACCAAGGTGAGGGGCTCCTTTGTTTCCAAGCATATCCGTTGTAGACTAGCCACTGTTCGTCACACAGAGGGCCTACATGTGCCAAGCAGACTTAATATCGGTGGAAGAACTCCAAAATCACGAGGTCAAGTCCCCCACTCAATGAGAATGGGCCCAAAGTGAAAGGGTACGTATAAACGTACGTGAAACCCTTCTTAGTGAAGGTTACTCGCTCTACCAAATCGGGAGCAATGATGTTTAGAGCATGGCAGTCACAGTCCTCCTTCATATCAGGAATACTGGAAGGACGAGTAGAAGAGAAGTATTTACCAACATCCCAAGTTCGAGGGTTTGAAGTGGGGAACTTCTCTTCGAAATATTTGGCAGTGTTCACATGTTTAGGTATGATGGTGCTCATCGTAGAGGATCAGCGTCAACATCAACCTCTTTATGTTTGCTCCTCTTTGGTCCCCCATCGAAGAGAAGACCAGAGTTCTTGGAAGAATTAGTAGAAGAAGTCATAACGATAAAAAGATGGTAGAGATTTTTTAAGAAGATCAAATAGACATGAAAGCAAAAGGAATTTAAGTGCAAAGAAGTTAAGGAAGCTTATGAATTACTTAGAAATGAAAGAAGAATATTGATGCGTATAAGTAAAGTATATGCGGCTAAAATCGTGGTCATGATTACCTCGAGAACCATAACAAATATTGCTAAATCGTGGGGTAACACGTGTTCGGGGTATTAAATGCGAGGAGACGTGCGTCTTATCAAGCGTTAGAAACTTTTCTAAAGGGTTCAAAAAATTTACCACCAAAAAAGAAATCTTCACCAACTTCTAGATGACACAAAGATATGCCACCAAAAAGAAGGGGGACTATCTGTATTGGGTAAAATTGGTTTATATTAAATACTCTAATGATTACATGACACATATAGCTAGAGGCAGACGGAAGATGAAGCGAGTGGGAACCAAGACCGAGGATAAAAACTTCGGTTGGTATCGAGTAGATCCCAAAGAGAACGCAGTCAATGGAGGCAAATAAATGTTTGTCATCAGATGGCATTTAATGAAGAATATTCCTCAGTATTAAATATGCATCCGTTGTTGAGAATTTTGGCATTCGTGGCCTGCTATTACATATTCATCAGTGGCTCCATTATTGTCGTTTAAGAGAGGCTTGATCCTAAGATCTTGTTTCAAAGGTATATCTATAAATAAGAGCTTCAATAACTAGAGAGGAGATCTCTAACAAAACTTATGCTATACATTATTCTCAAGCTAAATAATACTTTATTTTCTGTCTAATATTTTTCTTATCGTTGTCTTCGGAAGCCTTGATCCTGGAACTAGGTTGTCTGCTATTTATTTCAATTTCAATGCTAAGTCTTATATTTTCATTTAATTTATTTATCACTTTGGATCAAACGCTTGTCTATAAACCACGCAACAAATTCAACGGTACCGTTTTACGGGTAAACAACAATATTTCTATTAGAATTTACCCCCTTATATATTTTAATACGTAGTCGAATTTTGGTAAAGTTATCCCCAACTTGATTTGATTATGATAAAGATGTTTAACACCAATAGGACACTGATATGTACGGTATTCTTAATGAATAAAATAACCAAAAGAGCTTTAAAAGTTGCTACTATTTCATTTATTTAAGATACTTTCACATATATCCCTTGAAGTTGATTTATAATACATGCCCTCTAAAGTTTCAAATATTGCGTCAACCTACCTTCTTTAAAATTTTGTGTAACATTCAAGATTTTTATATTTGTGGATACATTTGATCCTTATTTTGATTTACTTTTTGTTACTTTTGTTTTAGATTTGATCCTTGAGAATTTTGTTTCTTACACTCATCAAATCTGATATTTCTCATAATGCTATTACACCTTACTATAAGTTACTATTTTACTGTTAAACCTAATAATAAAGATGTTTAAGCGTATAGTTGGAAAAAAAAACTTTGTAGTGGTTACTCCTCTCTCTCTCATCTCCTTATCACGATCTCACCCTCATTCCTCTCTCAAACACCAAATCAAATGTTATGAGTTTGTTTTTGGCAGCGATTAATAGATTATGATGAAGGATTGATTTAGGATATATTAGTATTAAAGTGAAAGGGCTAAAGGAAGCACACAGGAAACTACAAGGGAGTAAAGTGTAAATAAAAGAAAGTAGTGTAGTAAAAGTATTAATAAATAGAAGAAAAGAGAGATACAAAATTAGTTGTACAAAAACAGATTTAACTGTAAAATCTAGTAGCTTCTTCTTCTTCCTATGATCTTCTCTCTCGCTAGTTATTGTTCCATTGCCATGGCTAGTTGCATGTTTGAATTGATGTCGCCTTTGGTATAATCTATCTAGATTAACATGGTATCAGAGCCTCGATCTCAAATCTAGGGCTCAAATTCGAAATTTCAACGGAAGGCAGTAAAATTTTCGTAAATTAAGGAATCATATAGTTCTTCAATCAGAGCAAAATGGCCGGAAATGAAGTGAATTTACTTGAGCACAATCATTCGTTGTTTCTCCAACCCTCCGATGCTCCAGGTCTAGTTTTAGTCCCAATTAAGCTCACAGGGCCAAAAAATTATGCTCTATGGAGCAAGGAGATGAAGTTAGCACTGAGAAGAAAAGGAAAGCTTGGATTTCTGGACGAAACATGCGTCAAAAGCACATACAGAGGAGAACTTGCAGAGCAGTGGGAAAAGTGTAATGCAATTGTGTTGTCGTGGATCGGAAGCACTGTTGTAGTTGAATTAATGCCTAGTACGTATTTGCTTCAAATGCGAAGAAAGTGTGGAGTGATTTCAAAGAAAAATTTGATAGATGTAGCTTAACAAGGATATATCGTCTATGGACAAAAAATGCTAGTTTCAAACAGGGTACAGACTCTGTTACTAGCTACTAAACGAAAATGAGTGATTTGTGGAGTGAGTTAGATGTGTTGGTCCCAACTTCTTCTTGTGGTTGTGAGGAGTCTAGATCATCCTTCGAACATTTGGCTGAACACAGGTTGTTATAATTCCTACTGAGGCTAAATGAGACTTACATTAATGTAAGGAGCAATCTATTGCTAAGAAGGCCTGTTGTTACTGTGAATGAGGCCAATGCAATTGTAACACAAGAATAAAGCCAAAGGTCATTAGGAGTTGTGGACACAAACAGGGATTCTTTAACAATGATGGCAGGAAGATGTCAAATTTTAAAACCAAAGAAGTTTGGGCGGATTTGTGATCATTGTGGATACAAGGGCCACTTGAAGGAAAACTGTTATAAGATCATTGGTTATCCAACATATTTTAACAACAAAAAAAAAATTTCAAGGTGGAGGAGCTAGACCTTATGTGAATGCTGCAAGCGCTGAAGCAGGAGAAGGCTCAAGGAATCCATTTCAGGGTCATGTGTTGACAGAGGAGCAATACAAGTAATTGGTAGGTCTTCTGAACAAGCCAACAACATGAGATTTCTCTTCAAACATGGCAGGTACAACCTCTCTATTATGTAGTGCGTCTGTAGAAGAATGGATAGTGGATTCAGGATCCATACATCGTATTACACATAATAAGAAAATCTTAAGCAATGTTAGAGAAATGATAGAACATAGTGGAGTTCAGCTGCCAATAGGGAATAAAGCAGAAATAAAACATGCAGGAAGTACAGTGGTCCTAGAAACAAAAGTGTGGACAATGTTCTACATGTACCTGACTTTAAGTTCAATTTATTGTCAGTATCAAAATTCACCAAACAACTCAAATGTTCAGTCAACTTTTATCCTGATTCTGTCTGTTTCGGGAACTTTACGGTGGCAAGGTACTAGGGATTGGTGGAAAATCAGGTGACCTGTATTTTTTGAAAGGAAGAGCAATAATGTTGGCAGGCACAACTCTAAGAGAAAAGACTGGCAGTACTCTATGGCATCCCAGATTAGGACATGCTTCCTTGAAGACTATACAACACTTGCCAACTTTACAAAATAAGATCAATAGTAGTGATATTGAAGATTGTAACATTTGTCCTCTAGCTAAGCAGTGTAGACTACAATTTCCTGTTAGCAATTCAAGATCATGTAATGTTTTCCATCCTGTGCATTTAGATGTTGGGTGTGATGACCCAAAGGGTCATCTTATAAATTAAGACTCCATTTCAGGCTCATTAGCCTTAAAAACACTAATTTTATTTACCTCAATTTGCGTGCACAGTCCAAGCGTGAAACCAGAAAGCTTTTATGTGAAAATATGAAAAATAATAATTTTTAGAATTTAAAATTTGGTTTTAGTTGACTTTTGGTTCAACATTTTTAGTTAACGGACACGGATTCGTGTTCTGACGATCCTGGGAGCTCCGCAGCAAAATATGGGACTTGGGCGTATGCCCAGGATTGGATTCCGAGGTCCCTAGCCTTAGAAATCCATTTTTGAAAGAAATTGTTTTGCTGGATTTTTAAGGAAATAAAGAAATAAATTAATGTTAGAACTCATTGGTATCGGGCCCGTATTTTGGTTCCGGAGCTCGGTACAGGTTTGTTATAATATTTAAGTCCTATCTATGAATGTTGGTGAGAATCGGAGTTGAGTTGACGTGATTCGGACTTCCGGTTGAGAAATAGTGAAATTGAAGTGTTCTTGAGAAAAATCATGAGTTTTGAGGTTAAATTCGTAGTTTTAGATGTTATTTTCGTGATTTGATCGCACGAGCAAGTCCGTATGATATTTTTTGACTTGCGTGCATGTTTGATTTAGAGCCTTGAGGGCTCGGGTGAGTTTCGGGTAGGATTCGGGATGTTTTAAACTTGTAAAAGTTGCTGGTACACCAGTTCTGGTGTGCCCGCACCTGCGAGCCTTTGGCGCAGGCGCGAGCTCGCAAGTGCGAGTGCCTTCCCGCAGGTGCGGCTTTGGCCAGTGTTCGTTGTTCCACATATGCGGACTCCCCATCGCAGGAGCGGGACCATAGGAGCGGAAACCCATCCACAGATGCGGCCCCAGGGGCCCAGTCCCATTTTTGCAGGAGCGACCCCCTGTTCGCACGTGCAGATGCGCAGATGCGGCCCAAGCACCGCAGGTGCGAGGGTCGGGCAGTGAGTTCACTTTTATTAGAACTCCAGCCCCTTTTCTTCATATTTTTCGAACTAAAAAGACCTAGAAGCGATTTTCAACCCACAAGTTCATCCCCAAAGTGTTGGTAAACAATTCTAAACTCTTTTCTTTCCATTACCCAATGTTTTTCATCACTTTTCAATCAAAAATTAAGAATTTTCATGATAGAAATTGGGGGTTTGGGTAGAATTAGAGAATTTTTGTAAAAATCGAATTTTGACCTCGAATTGGGGTCGGATTTTGAAACTAATTGCATATTCGGGCTCGGGGCTGAATGGGTAAACATAATTTGGTCCGAACCCCGAGTTTGGACCAAGCAGGCCCAGGGTTGGGTTTTACCATTTTTTAGAAAACTTAGGAAAACAATGATTTTTCAGTAAAGTTAGTTCCTTTAGCATAAATTAATGATATTGAACTAATTATGATTAGATTCGAGCGGGTTAGAGGCAAATTCGAAAGGAAAAGCGGTAATTGAGCAGTGAGTGGCCTGCGAATTTGAGGTAAGTGCTTGGTTTAACCTTGACTTGAGGGAATAGGAATCCCCAACTTAATTGCTATGTGAAATTACATGTGTGTGGTGTAGGTGAGGTGATGAGTGTCTATGCACCCCCAAATTATCTGCTTAACATGACCCCTTTCCCCGTTTCCAATTATTTGCTTCCGGGCTTAATTTTTTCATGATCATTGATGTTTATATGTCGATTTGGATTCGTTAAATTATTGTTAAGTATTGTTTCAAGTATTTTGGAAGTGTTGGCTGTTCTCTTGGTTTTGTTATATTACATAAGGATTGAGCTGGATGTCAGTGTTACGATATGTATATAATTTCCGGTTGGTTTCATTGTGAAATGATAATTGATGAAGTTTATGAGTTCTAAAGCTTCTGTTTACCATTGTTGATACAAAAATATTGTGAAAGGCTTGGCCTGAATTGTGAAAGTTTTCGTAAATAAACTCATATGATATGTCTGGTGGGAGCGAGTTGTACGCCGCAACAAGGAGTGATAAGGGTGGACATGTGGGATCGGGTTGCACACCACAACAGAAGAAATAAGGGTCATATATATATATAGGGAGGAGCAATAAGGGTGGACAGGTGGGAGCAGGTTATGCGCCGCAACAAGGAGCGATAAGGGAGAATAATTATGTTTTACTGATTTTCAAAAATAAGGATTTGGAAAACTCCGGCTTTATTAAAAAGGTTTTCATACTCTGATTTTTACTTTGATTTAAATCGAAACTTGGAAATTTTGAGGAGTTGATTATAACTGATATCTGAAAAGAATTATTTGAGTTTTTTTTATTTAATGTTGCAAGTTACTGGTTATTTAGTTTATTATTATTATTTCTTTCTTGCTTTATTATATATTGTTCACGGGTTATATTATTAATGCCCCGCCGTAGCCTCGTCACTACTTCATCGAGGTTAGGCTCGGCACTTACTCAGTACATGGGGTCGGTTGTACTGATACTACATTCTGTACTATTTTGTGCAGATCCAGGTACCGACCAGATTTAGGGGATTTTAGTAGCTGACATCATCATTCGGAGACACGAGGTAGATCTGCTGGCGTCCGCAGATTTCTGGAGTCTTTTCTTTACTTTATAGACGCTGTTTTATTTCTTTCAAAACAGAGATATATTCTTTCAGACCATTATTTGTAGTATTCTTAGTAGTTCGTGAATTGTGACACCAGACCCTGGGTAGTTATATAGTTCGTTTTAGTTCGTGGTTCATTTTATCATATCGAATATTATTCCTGATTGCATTTGTTGGAAATTATTAGATTTAGTTTATTTTAAATTGTCTCATTGTGTTTAAGTAAATATTCAAAGGAAAATGGCTAATCAAGTTTTAACATTGGCTTGCCTAGCAAGTGTGATGTTACGCGCCATCACGATCCCGTGGGTTGGGAATTTGGGTCGTGACATTTGGGGACATATAAGGTGCCCACTTATGGCAGAAAACAATATTTTGTTACTATAGTAAATGATTTTAGCAGATATACATGGGTGTGTTTGATAAGTACCAAATGTGAAGTTGTAGTTGTGCTGAGGAACTTTATCCCAATAGTAAAACACCAGTTTGTTGTCACTGTGAAATGTATGAGATCTGACAATGGGAGTGAATTTTTTAACTCCAAATGTAATGAATTGCTTGCTTCTCTGGGTGTAGTGAATCAAAGTAGTTGTGCCTATACTCCCCAACAAAATGGAGTTGTGGAGAGGAAACACGGCAAATTCTTAAAATGGCTAGAGCATTGAAGTTTCAAAGTGGAATTCCTGTTAAATTCTGGGGAGAATGTGTGAGAACTGCAGTGTATTTGATAAATAGACTGCCAACACCTGTACTAGCAGGCAAGACTCCATATGAACTTCTTTACAGGAAACAAGCTAATATAGAACATTTGAGGGTGTTTGGTTGCATGTGCTATACAATTAGCTTGCCAAGGAGAGATAAGTTTGCCCCTAGAGCAAGAAGGAATTTATTCATTGGTTATTCTGATACCCAAAAAGGTTATAAGGTTTCTGAAAGTAAATCCTTCCTTGTTAGTAGAGATGTAGTTTTCAAAGAGCACATATTTCCTTTTAAGAATCTTTCTAGCAATGCAGAAGATATGTTTGTGCAAGATATGGTTGTTATGCCCCCAGTCCTTCAGGACAGTGTTATACAACCAGCTATGTAAAGTACTTCCTCTACACAGAATATAGCCACATTGCAGGGTGACTCACATTCAGTTGAACTTGATACTTCTGTAGCAGAAATGGATGACATTCATCTTCAAAATAACCACATGAACACTGAAAGTGCCACATCTCAAGGGGAGTTGAATGTTATAGCTCCCGCTGATCCAACAACTGCTGAAGTAGTTCCTGCAAGTACAACACCAGTAGCTTCTGAACATGATTCCATTCTAACTGAAGGACCTCTATTAGTACATGCCAGGCCACAAAGATCCCATGCACCTCCTCTCTGGATGAAAGATTATGGTTCCACCTCTGTGACAAGAAAGCATCCCATATCATCTCACATAGCCTATCATCACCTTTCTCTAAGTTACCAATCTTATCTAGGAGTTTTTTCCGTATTGACTGAACCTAGAACCTTCAAAGAGGCAGCTCAAAATTAGCAGTGGATAGAAGCTATGAAGCATGAGATCAAAGCTCTTGAGGATAACTCCACTTGGGAGATTGTGTCTTTGCCTCCTAGAAATAAACCAAACGGGTCAAAATGGGTTTTCAAGATCAAATATAAATCCAATGGTGAAGTGGACAAGTTTAAAAAGCGACTGGTTGCAAAAGGCTATACTCAACAGGAAGGATGGGATTACCATGAGACATTTTCTCCGGTAGCTAAAATGGTTACTGTACGCACTACTATCAGTGTGGGTGCATCTAAAAGTTGGAATCTTTTTCAAATGGATATCAACAATGCCTTCCTTCAGGGAGACTTGGCTGAGGAGGTTCGCATGGAACTTCCACAGGGATTTCAAAATCAAGGGTAGTGTCAGGTGTGCAGGCTATTAAAATCCCTCTATGGACTGAGGCAGGCATCAAGACATTGGAACATAAAGCTCACCACTGCCCTGTCAGATGCTGGATACACATAGAGTGCCCATGATCATTCTCTTTTTACCAAGAAGCATGAATCATTCTCATTTATGTGGATGACCTTCTGATAACAGGAAGTTCGCAGTTTTTTATAGATGAAGCTAAGAGTAATTTACATAAGTGCTTTAAGGTTAAAGACCTAGGAGAGCTTAGATACTTCTTGGGAATTGAAGTCATGAGATCAAAGGAGGGTGTTCCTCTAAACCAGAGAAAATATGCACTAGAATTGATTTCTGATGCAGGATTGAGTGGTTGCAAACCTGTTGCAACACCAATGGAGCTGAATCACAAACTTACTACAGTGGATAATGACAATCATGTTGGCAGGACAGATGATACACAACTCAAAGAAGTGAGCACCTATCAAAGCCTAGTTGGGAAGTTACTCTATTTGAATATTACAAGACCTGATATATGCTTTGCAGTACAAGTTTTAAGCAAATTCATGCAACAACCCAAAAGTACACATATTGATGCAGCACTAAGAGTGGTCAAATACATTAAAGGGGCACCGGGCTTAAGGATATTACAGAAGAAAGGGGGGACTCAAACACTCACTGGTATTTTTGACTCAGATTGGGCATCTGTCTCAACAGAAGAAGGTATGTGATAGGTTATGTTATCAAGCTAGGTGATTCCTTATTATCATAGAAATTCAAGAAACAACAGACCACTAGCAGAAGTAGAGTACAGGAGCATGGCAGTTGCAGTAGCAGAGATCATTTGGATGGTTGGTTTATTGGAGGAACTTAGAAACAAAGTACAGACACCAATGAATTTGCATTGTGACAGCAAGGCAGTGATGCAAATAGCTGCAAATCCTATATTTCATGAACGGACTAAGCACATAGAGATGAATTGTCATTTCGTGAGAGAAAAGCTCAAGATTGGATTGATCACACCACAATGTATTTCCTCCAAAATGCAGCTAGCTGATTTGATGACCAGGGAATTAGGTTCTGTGCAGCACCAGTCACTTATGTCCAAGCTCGGAGTGTTCGATGTTTTCCACTACCCAGCTTGAAGGGGAGTATTGAAGTGGAAAGGACTAAAGGAAGCACACAAGAAACTAGAAGGGAGTAAAGTGTAAATAAAAGAAAGTATTGTAGTAAAAGTATTGATAAATAGAAGAAAAGAGAGATACGGAATTAGTTGTACAAAAACATATTTAACTGTAAAATTTAGTAACTTCTTCTTCTTCCTCTGATCTTCTCTCTCGCTAGTTAGTGTTTCATTGCCATGGCTAGTTGCATGTCTGAATTGTTGTTTCCTTTGGTATAATATAGCTCGATTAACAATTAGTTGTTATCATTTGTAACTCTAGCAACTTCTTTTGGGAATAATTAGTTAGTGATCTCCTCTTTTCCTCTTATATGTTTTTTTAATACACAAACTAAAAATTAACCCCCTCAAGATGGTAGAAATTTTTAAAACTAAATCAGTAACACAGAGTTGAAGTGGGGAACTAAGCCAAAACCCTACAATTCAGATCTTCTATTTTCATTTTTTACTAGCGCTATTGTACTCTGAAAAATTAATTGTAATGACCCGACCGTTCGTTTTGAGCTCTAGCGCGTCGTTCAGGGGTTTGAGGCCATGATCAGCTTTGTTTCAGGTATTATGACTTGTAGGTGTGGTCATAATTGAATTTCGGGAAGTTTAGAGTTGGTTTGGAAAGCAAATTCTCATTTCAGAAGCCTTAAGTTGGAGAAATTGACTAAGATTGGAATCTTGACTAACCAACCCTTGAATCAGGATTTGAAGGTTTCAGCAGATTCGTATGATGATTTCGTACTTGGGCGTATGTCCGGATCGGGTTTTGGATAACCCGGGAGCGTTTCGGCGTATATTATGGAAGATAGCATTTTAGAAGAATTTCATAAATTTGGGCAGTAAGGCATTTCAGAGTTATTGCTGTTTGTTTCGGATTCCGAGCCTAGGAAAATCTTCGTATGGTGATTCTGGAGTTGGGAGCGCAATTGGAAGTGAATTCGGATGCCCGTAGGTTATTTTGAAGTCATTTGGCTAAAGATAGAAATTTGAAGATTTTTGAGAAATCCGACCGGAAGTGAAAATTTTGATATCAAGGTCGGAATGCGATTCCAGAAGTTGGAACATGTCCGTAATGTCGAATATGACTTGTGTGCAAAATTTGAGGTCAATCAGACGTGATTTGATAGGTTTCGGCATCGAATGTGGAAGTTTGAAAGTTCTAAGTTCATTAAGCTTGAATTGGGCTGCGACTCATGATTTCGATGTTGTTTGAGGTGATTTCAAGGCTCGACTAAGTTCAAATGAGGTATTGGACTGGTTGATAGTTTTGGTTGAGGTCCCGGGGGCCTCGGGCGTGTTTCGGATGCTCAACGGGTCGATTCTTGCCTTATGAGGATTGCTGGTTTTCTGGTGTGAGTGCATGAGGTTTTTACTCTATACGATCGCGTGAGAGGGTATGTGATCGCATATAAGGATTTGTGAGGTTGCTGATTTTGGCTTGTGCGATTGTAGGTAGGTGTATGTGATCGCACAGTAGAGGAAATTGTGGGGGGTTCTATTTTGGTCTATGCGAACGCAGGAGGGAGCTGCGATCGTGGAGAAGGAATTTTGGAGGGAGCTGGAAATGTCCTGTGCGATCGCGTCGTGTAGAGTGCGATCACATAAGGCAGAGTTTGGGGCAGCTTGGTTTGGCCTATGCGATCGCAGTAGGCTTCATGCGATCCCATAGAGGAGCAGTGTTGGGCAGTGTTATGTTTTAAACAAGTTTTGGCCATTTCTTCTCATTTCTTCTTTGGTTTGGTCGACTTTGAGGAGCTTCAAGAGTGGGTTTTCATCTAGCATCACTAGGTAAGTAATTCCTTCATGTTTTTAAGATTAATACAAGTTATCTGCATGGATTAAACATGAAAGATTGTGGAAAAATTGGGGAATTTTGAAGAAAACCTAGAAAATGGTAATTTGGATTTTTAGCCACGAATTTGAGCATGGAATTTAGAGTAAATTGTATATTTGAACTAGTAAAGCTATGGGTAGAATTTATCTTCGAGAAATTTCGGATTTGGGGCACGTGGGCCCGAGGACATTTAGGTCATTTCACTGAGCGGAGTTGGGAAATTCTATAATTTGGAATTATTGCAAATATTAGAGTATATTTTCATTGGTTTGTCGTTGTTTGGATAGTTTCGGAGCGTTGTGCAACTATTGGAGTCGTCGGAAGGGCTTGGAGGCCAGTTATAGAATTTCGGAGCGAGGTAAGTCTCCTTTGTAACTTTGTGAGGGGGAATTGTCCCCCTAGGTTAACTAATTAAGTATGTGTTATTACTCTTCGGGGGCTATGTACGCACGAGATGACGGGAGTCTGTGCGTAGCTACTATTATGTCATGTACGGGTAGTCTAGGACCCATTAGCATGCCATACATGTTGTACATGTGATCCTGCCCATAATATTAAACTATTAATGCTATTGAATCGATAAATTATTTCCTGAGAAGACTAGAGTGTGCTTTTCATAATTATCTAAAAAGAGAATTGACTCCTCCGTGGATAATTGTATACCTGATAGGGTTATGTTATGGAATATTATTAAACTTGGCATCTGAGGTTCAAAACAAAGATTTAAAAGCTATACTTCATGTTCCTATAGGAAGAATTTTACCACTTTTCTGAGAAAACTGCTTTCTTGATAAAAATGCGGATTTGTTATGTGAATATGTGTAACTTTGGGTGCCTGAGTAGCATTTATAATTCGCGAGCAGGATGACCCTGTATTTATGTATATTTATACGGGGACCCGAGTCACAAGTATGATTCGCGAGCGGGGTAGCCCTAGTATTATGTATAACCGCGTCGCATGATCGATTCGCGAGCGGGACAGATAGATGCATCTATGTTTCGAACCATTTGACCTTCGGCAGTGCACAATTTATTATTGTTGGTTCGCACCGTTTGACCCTCGGCATTGCTTGCGCATGATATTTACTGCGTATTTGCTGTGATTTTGCCTGATTACTCGCATGAGATTTTAAGATGTCAACTGAAATGAAAGAGATTTAAAGTTATTAAAGATTTTTGGAAGAAGTTGTTCCTTTCGGTTGATTATTTGTTATTTGATCAAATCACCCATGTTGATTAATTGATATTAATACGATAAAGATTTAAAGTGTTAAAAGTGGAAAGAGTTGATATTATTTATTCCCGATTTTTAATAAATTGCCTATGATAATCATGCTTAGCGTCACACTTGAATATACTAAATTGACCTTTAGCAAGTGTCTAATTCGACTTCTCGTCACTACCTCTCTGAGGTTAGGCGGACGACTTACTGAGTACATGTTGTTTTCGTACTCATGCTACACTTGCTGTGCATTTTTTACTGCACATGTACTTTCATAGTGATGTGGAGGATATGGAGACTTAGGCGAGCTGCATCATCCGGAGGTGATCCGCAGCTGACAGAGTCTCCCTCATACTGTATTACATTATTTTAATTTCCTTGTCCACTTGTATTTCATACAAGCTTCGTATAAATTGTAAAATTCTTAGAAATTGCTCATGTACTTATGACATCGGGTTCTGGGATGTGTTGGGATATATTTGCTAAAATGGAATATTCAAACCATTGTATTTACTTAACAGATTCTATTTAATTATTCTGTAATAAGTGAAAGGTGATGATTTTCATAAATGCTAAAACCGTAAATTATTTCAATTAATCAATGATTGGCTTGCCTGACAATGATGTCCGGCGCTATCACGACCTTTTGGATTTTGGATCGTGACAACATGGTATCAGAGCTCTATGTTCCCTTAGGTCTCACGAGTCATGAGCGAGTCTAGTAGAGTCTTGCGGATCGGTACGGAGACGTCCGTACTTATCTTCGAGAGGCTACAGGGCTGTTAGGAGTACTTCTCTTCTTGATTCCTCGTCGTGCGATTTGATTCCTTTGAGGCTTATGCCTATGTTTATTCCTAATCAATCTTACGCGTCGCGAAACACTTGCTATGAATCAGGAATTTGAGGAATTGAAATGGTGGTATGGGTGCAGTGCGGGATGTTTCTCCCTGCGAAGTTGATTGAGGCTATTGTTATTGCCTTGTGGAAGGATAATATGTTGATTCAGCTCAGTAGTTGTGTTTCTGAGAGAGTTGAGGTTATGCTCAGGTTGTGATGATGTTTATGATTGGTTATCGTGCCATGTCGACATGATGGTAGAACGCTTTCCCATATGTTGAGTCCTGATGAATGGTTTGAAGGGAGGTTTTCTCGGAGTGTGATTTCGAGATTTTGGTATTTTAGTTCCGGCAGAGGAAAGGCATTTGGATTATGAATGGTCCGGTTGGGGTTGATAAAGTAGTAAGGCTTGGTGTTTTCAAGTAAGGTGGAGTATTCCCCTGTGATGTGTTATCGTCGTCCTTGATCGAATGGAATGTGTTAAGTTCGTCAGTGCCATGGCTTCTTCGGGTGCATGGGACCAGAGTATATTGAAGAATTATTGAAGAATGCGGTTGGCAGAGACCGTGAGGTGCAGTGGTTCAGTACCGATAAGTTTTGATAATGAAGGCAATTAGAGAAAGGTGATCTTCGGAGAGTTTGAAGTCGTGGTGATCTGCCGGTTTAAGAGCTACAGATAATGATATTAAATTGAGGCTAAGCGGTGGTTCCATTTCTAGGAGGCCAGGTGTAAGAAGCGGAAGTCGAGCAGTCGCTAAGTGGGGGAGTCCCACCATCTGTAGTTGGGTTGCAGGATTGTGTTATCATAGGGTTGCGGATTGTCGGCGTATTGGCAAGTTATTACAGCTAAGGGAAAGGAGTAAAATGGTGATTGTGCGTGGGATTTGATGAATGTGTGCAAAAATTGGCCCTGTCGGACCAGGATTAGGCTTTGGAAGATTCAGAATTTTGCTTAAGGCATAGGTGAGTTGTCGGGATAGTGACTCGGTCACGTGTTTCATTGAAAGGGGTGTTCATGTGCTAGGAGAGCCTTGGAGTTGATTGTATTCGGGACCAGTCAGAGTGGGTGACTCTCAATAGCGGTCCTAGTGAATTCAAAGTTAAGAATGTGGCGTTTAAGGGTTTCAGGCAACAGTATGATCGAGGATTGAGCTTATGCAGCATAATTCCTAAGAAAAGGAAAATGGTTGGGGTTCTATGATATGTTTCAGCGTGCAGGATAGTATTGGAGGAGTGAGAGAAATAAACTCCGGATTGTAGAAAGATTATCAGGAGGGTATGAGACGGGTTGCGGGATTTAGGCAGCACAGTCTCATGAATCAAGGTCACTCGGGATGAGTGAGGGTTGAGTTTGCTGTAAGTTGAAGGAAGTTTCTATTATTCCTGAGGCAATTGAAGATGATTAAAAGAAGATAGATTGAATAGCCATGGTTGGAATGGCACATTTACGGCAGTGATCAGTTCCTTCGATGTGATTAAGTTATGCATATGGTTTGTGCCGGTGTGTGCGAGGCATGTCGTCCTTCGAAATAGATTTTATTTGGAAGCATTCGAGTATTATGGCCTGTCTGGTGTAGGCAGATCCCGGAAGGGTTATGGTGGTTCAGACCACTACTTAAGGATTTGCATGTATTGTGATTTGTGGGAATTTACTCGTGCGTTGTGGTTGTTCTCTTGAATTGAGGTAAGTATAAGGCTTCTATATGATGGAGTGTTCACCCTATTAATGGTTCAGAAGTTATGATGGAGTTCTTGCGCTAACTCATATTGGCAGGTTAGGTGCGGTAAGCAGTATGTAACTGGGAGTAAGAATCGAGATTGCGGTTCGGTGTTAATAAGGATGTCATGAGCTCGGAAGAGCAAGAAAAAGTGATTTGAAAGTTCAGAGTAAGCTGGTGTTATCTTCAGTTCCACCTGAGATTGATATTCGGTGGAAGAGGCTTTGTACCCTGGTTATGGGCTCTTGATTTGTCTTACATCGTAGTATGGCCAGTGGTGGATGTGCAGACTTGCTACCTTATGTGGAAGGTCGTGGGAGCGTGACCACGGGAAGATTGTATAAGTGTGTCATGTAGTCACCTAATTGATTGAAGATTTAGACCAAGTATTAGGAAGTGCAATATTGCTTAAGTGAGAATTTATGCCTGGAAGGCGTTCAGTTCATTTGGTTGTGGATTGTGGGGTGTTTGTCCCGGCTATGATGGTTGTTCTCACGTATTATGAGAGAAAGTGGGTTAATATGGACCCAGGTAAAAGCTATTAGCTTAGTTTGGTGCGAGCAAGGTAGACTCGATGTTTTTGGATGTATTTAAATATGATTATTGGCTTCGTATGAGCCAAGCATGTTCATTTCAGTAGAGCACTTTTTCATGGAAAGGTATTAGAACAACAAATATTGTTCCGTCTTCGTCAAATTCATGTGATATTATGATTGTCCTTTGTGAGTTGTGAAACGGCTTGATAATTTCCTATGTGTGGAAGTCCCGCGTAGTGGGGGTGTTATGTGAGCAGGATAGCTCTTGAGATCCAGAGTGTGTATATATATATCGCACCTCAGTTGTGATTGAGTTCTGTAGCATACGGCTTTATCAGTCTCCCCAGGATGGTATGATGCACT
Organism: Nicotiana knightiana; assembly: GCA_005239525.1. NCBI lineage: Eukaryota > Viridiplantae > Streptophyta > Magnoliopsida > Solanales > Solanaceae > Nicotiana > Nicotiana knightiana. The sequence goes on from ML391497.1 coordinate 70,023, forward strand.
TAGCGTGCTTATGATCGATACTCAGTAATTTGTAATAGTGAGAATCAGCTCAGTGTATATCTTCTTATGTAAATTTTATGTGTGGATCGGGTGGCACGTCGCCACGGGTATGTTATTTGGATCGGGTTGCATGCCACGACAGTGTGATGATGAGTAAGGTTACTATATTTATTTTCTTATGTTCTACTTCCTATTTTCTGAGAAAAGTTCGTATTAGTTGCGTGAGTTAAATAGTCCCTTCCTGAGTCGTTTCTTATTATCATGTTCGAGTTATGGCCTATTGGCGCGATGTGGTATCATGTGAGGCTATTGGTCATGTTTGGGGTGATGTGTTGTCTGAGCAGTTCATACGGGGTACGACGAGATTATCGGATTAGGGATCAGTGCGATAAGGTTATGTGAAGTGTATATTAAAGAACAAATACCATTATTCAGGTTCATAATGAGGTAATGATTCTAGTTAGGATGAGATACTCAATGATTTGTTAACTCTGCAGTTGGGTATGAATTTCTCCACAACTTCTCCGTTGTGGTGGTATCGTCAGCATTATAGTAGGATGTACGTATATATATCATGAGGTGCATTGGGAGCATCAGATTCATGGAATTTTGGGCTATTAAGGTTCATGGAACGTCATTGTGGTTAGATGATGAATTTTGCGGTGCATGGTGCTAATCAGCAAAGGTATGCATTCATGTTCTGGTATATCGTGTGGTATTTGATACGGTGTTTATATATTGAAACTAGGCCTAGCAGAGAAATTTCAAGTGTTGGAACTGGATTCTAAGCTTATTATATGGATAAAAGAAGAAATCTTCAGATTTGATCAAGCTAATCTACTCAACTGGGTTGTGGTAGCACGGGCAGGTGCTCGGGGTGTTAAACAGTGATTTCAGATAACTCCAGAGCAGTTCTTAGCACGTTCGAGGACGAACGTCTGTTTAGGTGGAGGAGAATGTAACGACCCGACCGGTCGTTTTGAGCTATAACGCGTCGTTCAGCGGTTTGAGGCTGTGAGCAGCTTCGTTTCAGGTATTATGACTTGTAGGTGTGGTTGGAATTGAATTTCGGGAAGTTTAGAGTTGGTTTGGAAAGAAAATTCTCATTTCAGAAGCCTTAAGTTGGAGAAATTGACTAAGATTGGAATTTTGAGTAAACGACCCCCGAATCAGGATTTGAAGGTTCCAGCAGGTTCGTATGATGATTTCGGACTTAGGCGTATGTCTGGATCGGTTTTTGGATAACCCGGGAGCATTTCGGCATATATTATGGAAGATAGCATTTTAGAAGAATTTCATAAATTTGGCTTGTAAGGAATTTCAGAGTTATTGATGTCCTTTTGGGATTCCGAGCCTGGGAATAGCTTTGTATGGTGATTCTGGAGTTGGGAGCACGATCGGAAATGAATTCGGATGCCCGTAGGTTATTTTAAAGTCATTTGGCTAAAGATAGAAATTTGAAGATTTTTGAGAAATCCGACCAGAAGTGAAAATTTTGATATCAAGGTCGGAATGCGATTTCGGAAGTTGGAACAGGTCCGTAATGTCAAATATGACTTGTGTGCAAAATTTGAGGTCAATCGGACGTGATTTGATAGGTTTCGACATCGAATGTGGAAGTTTCAAAGTTCTAAGTTCATTAAGCTTGAATCGGGCTACAATTCATGATTTTGATGTTGTTTGAGGTGATTTCAAGGCTCGACTAAGTTCGAATGAGGTATTGGGACTGGTTGGTAGTTTTGGTTGAGGTCTCGGAGGCCTCGGGCGTGTTTCAGATGCTTAACGGGTTGATTCTTGCCTTGTGAGGATTGCTGGTTTTCTGGGGTGAGTGCATCAGGTTTTTACTCTATGCGATTGCGTGAGAGGGTATGCGACCGCATAGAAGGATTTGTGAGGCTGCTAATTTTGGCATGTGCGATCGCAGGTAGGTGTATGCGATCACACAGTAGAGGAAATATGGGGGGTTCTGTTTTGGTCTATGCGAACGCATGGGGGGAGCTGGGAATTGCCTGTGCGTTCGCGTGGTGTAGAGTGCGATCGCATAAGGAAGAGTTTGGGGCAGCCTGGTTTGGCCTATGCGATCGCAGTGGGCTTCATGCGATCGCATAGAGGAGCAGTGCTGGGAAATGTTATGTTTTAAAAGAGTTTTGGCCATGTCTTCTTTGGTTTGGTCGACTTTGAGGAGCTTCAAGAGTGGGTTTTCATCTAGCATCACTAGATAAGTAATTCCTTCATGTTTTTAAGATTAATACAAGTTATATGCATGGATTAAACATGAAAGATTGTGGAAAAATTGGGGGATTTTGAAGAAAACCTAGAACATGGTAATTTGGATTTTTAGCCACGAATTTGAGCATGGAATTTAAAGTAAATTGTATATTTGAAATAGTAAAGCTATGGGTAGAATTTATCTTCGAGAAATTTCGGATTCCGGGCACGTGGGCCCGAGGGCATTTTGGTCATTTCACTAAGCGGAGTTGGGAAAGGATATAATTTATTGTTGCAAATATTAGAGTATATTTTCATTGGTTTGTCGTTGTTTGGATAGTTTCGGAGCGTTGTGCAACGATTGGAGTCATCAGAAGGGCTTGGAGGCCGGTTATAGAATTTCGGAGCGAGGTAAGTCTCCTTTCTAACTTTGTGAGGGGGAATTGTCCCCCTAGGTGAACTAATTAAGTATGTGCTATTATCTTCGGGGGCCTACGTACACACGAGGTGACGGGAGTCCGTGCGTAGATACTATTATGCCATGTCCGGGTAGTCTAGGACCCATTAGCATGCCATACGTGTTGTACATGTGATCCTGCCCATAATATTAAAGTTTTAATGCTATTGAATCGATAAATTATTTCCTGAGAAGACTAGAGTGTGCTTTTCATAATTATCTAAAAAGAGAATTGACTCCTCCGTGGATAATTATATACCTGATAGGGTTATGTTATGGAATATTATTAAACTTGGCATCTCAGTTTCAAAACAAAGATTTAAAAGCTATATTTCATGTTCCTTTAAGAAGAATTTTATCACTTTCCTGAGAAAACTGCTTTCTTGATAAAAATGCGGATTTGTTATGTGAATATATGTAACTTTGGGTGCCTGAGTCGCATATATGATTCGTGAGCAGGATGACCCTGTATTTATGTATATTTATACTGGGACCCGAGTCAAAAGTATGATTCGCGAGCGGGATAGCTCTAATATTATGTATAACCGCGTCGCATGATCGATTCACGAGAGGGGAAGATAGATGCATCTATGGTTCGAGCCGTTCGACCCTCGGCATTGCACATTTTATTATTGTTGGTCCGCGCCGTTCGACCCTCGGCATTGCTTGCACATGATATTTACTGCGTATTTGCTGTGATTTTGCCTGATTATTGGCCTGAGATTTTAAGATGTCAACTGAAATGACAGAGATTTAAAGTTCTTAAAGATTTTTGGAAGAAGTTGTTCCTTCCGGTTGATTATTTTTTATTTGATCAAATCACCCATGTTGATTAATTGATATTCATACGATGAAGATTTAAAGTGTTAAAAGTGGAAAGAGTTGATATTATTTATTCTTGATTTTTAATAAATTGCCTATGATAATCATGCTTAACGTCACACTTGAATATACTAAATTGACCTTTAGCAAGTGTCTAATTCGACCTCTCGTCACTACCTCTCTGAGGTTAGGCGAACGACTTACTGAGTACACGTTGTTTTCGTGCTTATGCTACATTTGCTGTGCATTTTTTTATTGCACAGGTACTTTCATAGTGACGTGGAGGATTTGGAGACTTAGGCGAGCTGCATCATCCGGAGGCGATCCGCAGCTGACAGAGTCTCCCTCATACTGTATTACATTATTTTAATTTCCTTGTCCACTTGTATTTCGGACAAGCTTCGTAGAAATTGTAAAATTCTTAGAAATTGTTCATGTACTTGTGACACCGGATTCTGGGATGTGTTGGGATATATTTGCTAAAATGGAATATTCAAACCATTGTATTTACTTAACGGATTCTATTTAATTATTCTGTAATAAGTGAAAGGTGATGATTTTCATAAATGCTAAAATCGGAAATTATTTCAATTAATCAATAATTGGCTTGCCTGACAATGATATCCGGCGCCGTCACGACCTTATAGATTTTGGGTCGTGACATTAATGATGCATTTTGATGTGTTACGCAAATTTTCAATATTTTACCAATTAAATTGTATATTGAGTTTTTCTTTCTTTTATTGTATTTTACCCATTCGGAATAAGTATGTGATTTCTAGAACCTTTACTTTGTCTTAAAAGAAAAATCACTATATATCGAGTGAAATGAACATGAATGGATATAAAAGATTTACGAACCATCCACAATTAATTTAAAATTCAGTGCACGTAAAGGATTGATTTTGCAAACAGGGGCGTAGGCACCTTAATTTCACGAACACAATCACTTCGTTGAATTTTTTTTTCGTAATCTATATGTATAAATAATAAATAAAATTAAAATATTAAATATAAATATAAAAAATAATATTATTTTCTGTTATAATAAGTTATTTATTTATTTATTCACTTTTCAAATATTGATATAGCTCACGAAAATTCCTGCATATGCAGAAACTTCCAAAACAAATGTCTTTTCCAGACCTTTTTTAAAGTAACTGAAAAAAAATAGAGGAGATGATGGTAACCAGATGTTGGTTGTGAAAAGATATTAAAATCATTACGGAAGTATTATTTTCCCAACAAAAGCTGGGTCAAGGAAAATGTCGTCCACAATCCACGAAACCACAAATTTTATAAACCGTCCACTTGGTTCACTCCAAACCTTGAATTCATAGCCACCTATGGTTTTGGTCCGACAGCCGTGAGTTAAGTTTGAATTATGATCATAATGTGCGAAGTCAGAATTTTTTTTAAAAATATTTTAAAAAAAGTAAAAATAATTTTATTATTAACAAGTAGTCAGTTACTTTAATTTATATTATCACGTTAAGTTTATTTTAGAGTGTGTCATATCTGTTTTTGTAAATTATTTTAATCTGATAAAATAAAAACTTTATTATACACGGTAATTAAACTCATACCACTCGAAGATTTTAGAGAGAGTAGGAAGAGCCTATGGAAAGAAATGAGTGAAGCCAAATCACTCTCCAAATGTAATTATTATTTCAAGTCTCAACCACAAAATAAGATACTTGTTTCACAAGCCAAAGGTTTTGTAGTTTCAGATTGCAGACCTATCTGTCGTCACTCTGCTCCATGCACGTTTATGTTTTTTTATATGAATGGCCTAACTTAATTGAAAAAGAATCAAAATTCAGAGAAAGAGGTGTCAAATCAGTAATTCTCGATAACCAAAAGAAAAGAAAAAAAAGATTTTATCATTTCTGTAGATGTTGGGGTAGGGATATAAAACTTCATTAGATGGTGGGGTTCCACTGTAAATGACTTTAATTCTTGGCCATACAATTCTTCTTCTTTCTGTAGTGATCTAAATATTGACTTGGTAGCCACTCATCAACCAAATATCATGGTTCATAACATTCTACCTGGCAATACCACTCTCAAGCTAAAGATCCTCTTTGAAGTTTCTTGCCTTAATTATTCTTAAAGAGAAACGCGATTATATTAAAGTTAATTTACTTAGTTAATCATAAGAAATAGTCCATCCGTTTCAATTTAGATGAGGTAGTTTAATTCGGTACGAAATTTAAAAAAAAAAAAGATTTTTAAAACTTTTGATCTTAAAAGCTTAAGGGATAAAAACTTTGTGGGGTCATGATATTTGTGTGGTTTTACAAGCTTCTCAGTGTGGATAAAATGGATAAAATAAAGATTTTAAAGTTGAATTATTTCTAAATTTAAAAATGTGTCATTTATTTTGGAACAGACTAAAAAGATAAATATTTCATTTAATTTGAAACGGAGGGAGTAACATAGTTGATTTTATACCATCAAAGATATAGTGAAATGGATAAATTCCTCCAAAAAGTTTTTTCTTTAATGGTGCAATATATTAATACTAGGGTTCAATTGCACTCAGTACTTTTGACGCTGAGCATCAAAAAATTTATATCTAAAAATCTAATAAAATTGTACTTTGAACCCGTAACTTTAAAAAAAAAAAAAAATTCAGTACTAAAAACCTTAAAGGTTGAACTCATAAAATTAAATTTGGATCCACCATTACTTACATAAATTCGAATTAGTTTGATGTCAATATGAATATCAGATACGGAGCGAAAAACCAAAAAAAATTGATTTTAGAAAATCAGAAAATATGGTAGAATAGTCGGAGTTAACTACGGTATATACTCTTCCTCAAATGAAAACTCTTATATTTAATTTAATTAAGTCTAACAAAAAAACCCAAAAAGAAGGTGCATGAAAAAGTAGTCTAAAATTATTAAACAATGACCATTTTGTCCTATAGTGTCAGTATTGTCTTTCTAACCACATTCCTATTTTCCCCACGAAAATCATGCTTAGAAACTCCTATAAATGGCCAGTCTCAACAACAATTTGAGGCATCTGTATTTTCTTCAAATTACAAGACTTAAAAATGTGTAAAGGAAGAAATGAAGGTGAAGAGAATAGTACACCAAAAACTTATTGCCTGAGAGAGGGAAAGGCAAATATTGGCTCTATGATTTATTGTGAGCTGTGTAGTTCAGAAGCCTCTGTTTATTGTCAAGCCGACGATGCTTATCTTTGCAGGAAATGCGACAGATGGGTTCATGGGGCTAATTTCTTGGCTCAGAGACATGTAAGGTGCCTTCTTTGTGGTGTTTGCCGGAGCTTAACACGACGGTTTCTCATCGGAACTTCGTCGGAGGTGAGTTTGCCTACGGTTTTCAGTTTGGGACAGAGAAGTAGAAGGAGAGATGCTGATTCTGAATCAACTGACTCCAGAAAAGAGCCTTTCTTGTTTCTTTGATGTGTTAAATTTTTTGTTTTTTCATGGTTCCAATTATTCCAAATGAATAGCTAGCAGAGAACTTCGGACTACTACATGATATATGCATCAAGTTGCCTTTCTTCTCTTTTGCTTTAATTTCGGTCTTTGGATTATTTCTCGAGTAATGTGAATTCATTATTGTATAATATTAGCGGTTAGTTTAATGAATAATAATTCAACTCATTTCACTAAAGTTACTGTTCTTGTAATAAGAGAATCACTCAAGTTTACTAAAAACACGGTGTGTAGTCCATGTGACTTGTGAGGTGAAGGGGTGACATTTTTTTTGAAAATCTTATTAAATTTTAAAGTAATTTTTGTTTTTTACACTTTTTATAATTTTGATGTGAACGCCACATAAGACAATTTTGTTACGTACATGAAAAATGTAAAATTAAGATACGCAAAAATCCAAATTTCAATTTAAGTAATATTAGCGTCAACAATGACTTAACAAATTATCTAAAAATATAAAATATACGAGAAAATGCTCAAATACCCCAGATTAGGGTAGAATATTAGTAGATTGTTGAAAGTTTTTCCTTTTCAATTCAGTAGTATTAGTAGCTCATGTACTTTCATATTCTTAAATTTATATTACATCACGTTGTTTAGTTCACTTCGATTATCGTCTCTTGTTGTCTTTTTCTTCTGTCTTCCTTTTCTTTTCTTTTTTCTTCTTCTCTTCCTCTTCTTTCTTTCTCACAACAATATATATCTGGGTTTCAGTTGGTTCAATCTCTATATAAATATATAAAGTACTCCCTCTGTTTTAATTTATGTGAACCTATTTGACTGGGCACGAAATTTAGTTTATGTATTTTTCGTAATTTAAAAAATAATACAAAAATAGTACCTTATTTTTATCTTTATATAATTTCTAAAACACAAAAACAGTCTCTTGTTTAGTTTAATTAATGAGGATTATCTTTGACATTGTGTAGCATTTCTATCTTATTTTAAAAGGCATTGTGTAATTTAGGAACCCTTCTAGACTCTTCTTTGGGACAAAAAATAAATAAATAAAAAGACCCTAAGGACTTAACACAAAAAGACCTAGGGACTAACTGGCAAATANTCACTTCACTCTAATGAAGATATCAGACCCCTAACACACACGATCGGACTCCAAACACAAAAAAAAGAGACCCCCTACACCTCCCAGCAGCCGCCAGTCCTTCTCCAACACCCAGCAGACACAACGAGAGCCCTTCCTCTTCAGCTCTCAAGACTGCTACCACCATCGTCCTCTCCGGCGAGCTAGTTAACCGGTAGCTATGCTTAGCTGTTGACCACCCCTCTCATTTCCACCATTAACGCCAAACAGCCATGGAAACCGATGAACCAGTAGCTCCATTCTCGGCCATTTTCGATTTTGAAGTTTCCATTAAAACAACTTCAAAATAGCCATTGAAACCATTCCAAAAATTAGCCGATAATAATCAGAAAATCCATTGTCGAGCAAGCTCTGTTTGAGCTTTCGTTGAGCCTCCGTCGCCGACTTCGAGGTTCCAATTCCTTGTCTGTGTTCACGTTACTGCTTTGGTTTGGGGGGAGAGTCAAGTTCGACCTCTAGCTAGATTGAAGATCGTTTGTTTGTGGTATTTCAGTTCCTCTGTAATCGTTTGAAATTATGAGAGAAAATTGAAAAAAATACAAGAAAAAAAAAATACTTCGCCTTCTTCATTCTTGATTTGATCCTTCGTTTCTGAAACATGGAGTTTAATGGAACTTTGGAGCCGTTTTTGAGTTTGAGTCGTGAGGAGGTTGTCGTTGGAGGTTTAAGTCCGAAATTCCAGTTCAATTTGTACTGATTTCATTTGAAGCTGCGTCAACTTCCGGCTGTAATTGTTGCTTCGTTTCAGTTCGTGTATTTTCCATAACTCAATTAATCGGAAAGCTCTAACTTCAGGTTTATCTCATCTTTCTCTTACTATCGAGTTTCCTCTACGTGTAATAAATATAATAGGAGCCATTTAAGATAGAATTAGGATTATTGATTTTATACTCTTAAGAAGGAATGTGAATCTAAGTCTGACTGATTTTGGCTCTAAATGTTTGATGTCTTCTCAATACATTCATGGTGATGATAAGTAAAGTGTAATTTTGATGATTGCATAATTTTTTTTTTGGTTTTGTATTTAATTAGTTGGACTCAATATTTGTTACATACCTTATCATATGCTTGGATCAAATGTTTAGTTTAGAGTATGCTTTCTGCTTTTTGTTGATTCATTCTTAAAAATTTTTGAGAGTATTAGTAGTATAACTTTATAGGACAATTTAGTCTTTGTCTTTGTAAATATGCTACCACTATGAGTTTTCCTTTGTCCTTGGAATGTAGGAATGTTAATTTTGTTGGCTTATAATTTAGCCAGTTCCATCTCTAGGATTCATTTTAATTTATTTAGACGAATTACAAATTTCATCCATGAACATCGTAGCTTGCTTAAAGCGCGATTAATAATAATCATCGTGAGTATGGGAACGGTTCCTGTGGCATGGTCATGATACGTAAATCCTACTCGAGTGTGGAAACTCATGCCCCCGACTCTAACTTCAATCAATAATAAAATCACATGTTGTAAATTGTGGGTGTATTTCATGTGGCGTGTTTACAATGTGTCCAAAAATAGAAACTGCACACCATCGTGACTTATCTAAGATAAATCCATAAACGTCCTAATTGATTTTAAAACTAAAATTCTCCTTCGAATAGAAAACATAAAAAATAATCAAACATCGCCTCAAATAGGCACTGTAAAACCGTCACGACCATATTCTTGGCTACGTAATCTACACTCGGGTGTGCGTCTCATGTCCCCAACTCTAAATGAAAACAATAATAAAAATCACATGTTGTAATTGCGGGTGCATTTCATGTGGCGCAGTTATAATGTGTCTAAAAACAATCAAGTGCACGCCATCGTGACTTGTTTCAAGATAAATCCATAAAATACTAAAAGCGGTTAAAAATTTAAAAGGCTAAATGCACGATAGGCTGAAACACGTAAATAGTCAGATAATCTAGGCCAAATATTAATAGTCAAGTGACCGTGCTAGAACCACGGAACTCAGGAATGCCTAACACCTTCTCCCGAGTTAACAGAATTCCTTACTCGGATTTCTGGTCGCAGACAAATCAAAACAGAGTCAAATTTCCTCGGTTTGGGATTTTTAAAACAAAACGGTGTCCTGGAGCATCGTCAAAAATTCGGGTGGCGACTCTGAAATAATAATAAATCCCAAAACCGAATAATGTCAATTTAATTGGAAAAACTCCCTATTACCCCTTCATTAATCAGGGGTAGTGAAAAAGGAGGTGTGACAGCTCTGGCGACTCTGCTGGGGATTAGAACCCAGAATCTCTGGTTAAGGGTTCAGAATTCGAGCTTAGAATAACTGTTATATTGGGCTTTATTATTTGATTTTACATTTTTAAACCTAACGTGCTAAATGTCGCTTTTTACCAGTTTGATATTATCTGAACTGTATATAAACTGTGCCGAAACCCTTTTCTCTCTGAGTCTTCTAAATTATCTGGGAAGTGTGCACTTCGTGTGACTTATTTTCTGTTAGAGTCATATCCAAATTTTAGAACGAGGTACGGATAAGTTGCAAAGCCGGTGAAGCTTCTGTATTCCCGGTACGCTGCCCCGACCTCGGCTCGAGCTGTCCGCTCCGGTAAGCCTGGTCTAGAATAAAACCCCAGGTTTAAACCTAGAATAACAAAACCTCATGCCGGATCCCTAGTAGGAACGCTTATTTGCATCATGTGCATTTGACTTTGGGGACTCAACACAGGGGTTGGGTCCGTCTAGGACAGGTGTATCCAATTTAAAAGATCATCCTGATGCATCTTACGTGCTACTTGCATATCTGTTTATTTTGGCTTACATGTTAACTGGCTTCTAGAATGGGAAAGAAAATAAAAAAAATAAAATAAAAAGGAAAATGAAAGAAAAATCAAGAGTGAGAGGTAGGTATTTGAAAAATGCTGAAACTCTCCAGAAAAAAAGAGAAAGAAAATAAGTGAAAGTTTTTCAAAAGCCATTGTTTCCTTTGTTCTGTCAAAACTGGCAGAACTACGCGGGTCTGATTCTCCCCGGATGTGAGATACGTAGGTCTAAATGAAAAAATATTTTCTTTCTTCTTTTTAAGTCTTTGTTTCAAGAAAAAAGAAATTCAAAATCCAAAAAAACAAAACAAAAGAGTTAGGTTATTTACTTTATTACCAATCTTCCCGAACTACGCAAGATCTGATTCATGCGGCGTCATGATACGTAGGCAACCCACATCAGGTTCGATAAAATGATTTTGAAAAAAAAAAGATTAATAATAAGGACTGACTGAGTCCATTCTAACGTGTCTTTTGTTTTGAATATTGAATAATGTTTGAGATGGTCGGTTTGTGGTAAGCTGCAACACAATCCACAAGGTCCAAGAGATAATGCCAATGACAACTGACATCGAAGCCGTTACGAGTGCTCGTGAGACTCAGGGTCAGAAGATTCAACAAGAGTCTACTGTGGTTGNGTATTTATCCTAGATGTACGACCACAACTGGAACTCCAGTTGCATGCTCTTAAAGTTTGCCATCGACAACCAATCAGACAACCGCTGATATTACGCCTGTCTTCACTGTCCCACAACCAACAGTGGTACATAGGAAAACTCATGAGTCACAATTTGCTACCCAGCAAGAACAATATCACTCTCCTGAGCACCATTCATACCTATTTGATCTTCCTGCAAATATTGAGAAGCGTGCAAAAAAGATGGCACATGAAGAAATGACCCAAAGAGTGAAAAGCTTAGAACAACAGTTGAAAAACATGCAAGGGTTGGCTGGTCAGAAGAGTATTGGCTTCAGGGATCTATGTATGTTACCCGATGTTCGTTTTCCACTTGGTTTCAAGATCCCTAAATTTGAAAAGTATGATGGACACGGCGACCCCATATCCTACCTGAAAAGGTATTGCAATCAGCTAAGAGGTGCGGGAAGAAATGAAGAATTGCTAATGGATTATTTTGGGGAAAGCCTTACGGGGGTAGCCTCTGAGTGGTTTACTGATCAAGACACATCTCGCTGGTATGTCTGGGACAACATGGCTCAGGCCTTTGTCAAACAGTTCCAATACGACATCGACATTGCCCCGGACCACAATTCCCTTTCCAACCTGAAGAAGAAACCAATTGAAAGTTTCAGGGAATATGCCATTAAATGGAGAGAGCAAGCGGCTAGAGTTAAGCCACCCATGGATGACCACGAGCTAATCACTGTCTTCCTTCAGGAGCAAGAGCCAGATTACTTTCAAAACATGATATCCGCAGTTGGCAAATCCTTCTCGGAAGCAATCGAAATGGGAGAAATGGTAGAGAATGACCTTAAGACAGGCAGAATTATATGTCAAGCAGCTCTCAAAGCCACAACTCAGGCTTTCCAGATTGAATCTAATAATCTTAGCGAGACGAACGAGAAGGATAAAGAAACCATGATGACATCAGGGTCGAGAAGAGGTTCTAGGAAAACATCTCGATGGTATGACCAACCTCGTCTGGTTTTCGATGATTCCCCTGAGCACTACTATCTACCCCAGAACCCATAATACTCTTTTTATCCACCTCAGTATGTTTCCCAATCACCAAGACACTCCAGAGGGCGAGCACCTGCATTGCAAGATCTCCACCAGCCTCCACAAAATTTTCAAGTGCTCTATAACCCAGATCCAAGCCAGGGGTATAGAGGGGAACAAAGGTTCAAAGATAATTTTACACCAATAGGAGAGTCTTATGCAAGCTTGTTTGAGAAACTAAAGCATTATGACAAGATTGCACCTATTCCTCCAAATCATGTGGACCCACGTTCAAGAAGCTTTGACCCTTCTAAAAGGTGTGAATACCATTCCAATGCCCAGGGACACAATGTTGAAAGTTGTCGGGATTTGAAAGGAGAAATAGAAAGGATGATCCAGGAAAATCTGATTGTGATCCAAGACAGTGACACCCATAATATCACGCATAATCATTCACCTGCACATGATGATGCACAATTTTTGGGGATGATGCATGGTGACAGGGAGTATGAGAATTCTCTCGTGAACTCGCTGACTGAACTTAATAATTTTGAAATTGGAGAAGGCTCTGCTGATTCTGATGAGCAATTTATGGCTAAATATCAAGCTTAGCAATTGAAAAGTCATCCCTTCCTCACGAGGAAGGAATCTTGTTAGCTTGTTTTGATGTTTTTTCTGTTATCTGGGTTATTTCAAGGTTGTGATCCAGATTTTATTTGTTTTATTGGATCAAACCCTTCTATCCCTCTGTTCTGTTTGTGTCAGTCTTGTCTGTCTATTTTGTTGCTATTTTTATTATCCGGGTTATTTTAGGGTTGTAACTCGGATTTTAGGTTGTTTGTCTTGTTGTTAAGCCTTTCCATCCTTTACTCAATGAAATACAATTTGTCCTTTTGTGTCATTCCATGCTTAGTTCTTTTCTTGTTAGTTTTAGTGATATGACATGCAAGCGGAAATTTTGGCCAGATCTTAGAAAACTAATTTAGTCTTGAATGAGATAAGTGAGAAATAGACACTTTTGAGGATGAATAATGATTTGAGATACTTTGGAACTAAGGTCGAGTAAAATTCACCTTCAAATCATTGTGAAGATCGGGCTTGAAGATGTTTAATCAATTGAAGCTTGGTCAAAAGTTTGGCATTAATGGATGAAAAGTGTCTTTCGACCGCGACACACCAAGAAGATAGACATGTTCATCAACGCTATGATCACAAAAAGATAATATGTTTTGGCGTTCTCGAGGCTAGGAGGCCCTTTTTCTTCTATCTAAACATTTTATACCCTTCTCTACCCCTTTTGAGCTGGTGTCATTTTTCTTTGACCACCCTTTTTTGGAATAAAGTTTAGAGTCAAAAGTGAAAAAAAAAACAAACAAAAATGAAAAAATCCATGCCCCAAGAGTATAAACTGGGGCAACTCTTAGAAAGTTCAAATGAAAGAGAGAGAGAAGAAAAGAACAGTCAAAGTCCATGCCCTCAGAAAATAAAAGTTGGGGCAATTTGTTTTGAAAAAAAAGAGAAAAGAGAAAAAGAATAGTCTGAGATCTATGCCCTAAAAAAAAAAGAGGAAGCTGGGGCAGTTTGTCTTGGAAAAAAAGGGAGAAAGAATGAAAAATGAAAAAAAAATGATGATGAGGAAAGATAGAAAGATGAAAAAAAAATAGTTAGGTCAGATATTTGAACTACGTTAGACCTGATTCCAAAAAAAAAAGAAGAGGATACGTAGGCAGCCTTACACGGTTTGGTCCAACCAAATAAGATTCAAAAGAAAAAAAATTCCAGAAAAATCCTAGTAGCTAAAACTGGGGCAGAAATTTTACTTTCCTTTTAAAAGAGTCGATTCCAAGAGTTGTAAGTTTATAACCCCTCATTTCGAGTCTACTTTAAACCTTCATGCCAACCCTCCTTTCCAACCCTATCCAAAAACCTTCCAAATAAAGACCTCCCGATATGCCTTCAAGAATGCCAAGAGAAGCATGCAATGAGCAACGGTTGTCACACGATATAGAACACTGTCAAGTTGCTCATAAAAGAAAAAGGAAAAAGAAAAGAAAAAGAAAAGGAAAAAGAAAATGAGAGAGTCTTACTAGTGAAAACCCTCACGGGCACTGTAAGGCGATGGTAAGTAGAGAAAATAAATGAGAGAGGCTTGTTGGTGAAAACCCCTCGGGGCACCACTGGCCGAAAGTGAGTCGTGAAGCTGATGCGAAGAATTGGCACGAACAATCCCGACCTCAAAGTCATAAGAATGATAAAAGGAAAGATTGGATTAGTTTGATAGATCGGCCATTAAGTCCAAAATGCATGTCATGATCATTAAGGCTAGTTACCGCAAAAAAAAAAAAAAAANAAATTTGGCCAGCACACTCAATTATTACAGTCAACATGCATTGATGATTCATGCAAAGGCTTCCCCCAAAAAAAGACTCTTATCAGCCTACTTGTCGCAAACAAAGATAACTGGTGATTTCCTCTGACAGTCAAACTGCCCAAAAGACAAGAAGCCACTCAAGGTATCAGAAAAGGTCGCCTAAACAAAGATCTTCAGTTGGGATAAGGCTGATTGAGCCACAAATACAAATGGCACTGGGTGTGAAACAATCACGGTTGATGCAGAGCAAAAAAGTCTCTTGAAACTGACTCAAGCTGATTGAGCAAAATGCCAAGCTGCCCAAGATTCAAGCCCACAAACCGACCACCACTTTTTAAACTGACAAAATTTTCTTTGTTTGAAACAGGAACAAAGCAGTGCAAGGAAGTTGGGTCAAAAACAAAAAAAACAAAAAAAGAAAAAGAGAAAAGAAAGAAAAAGAAAAGGAAGAAGAAGAGAAGAGCCGACACATTTTTCTAGTGTGCATAAATGTTGCCATTGCTCTTCACATTTTTCTCCTAGGATAAAAAGTCCTAGTCTGGTGGATTTTCTCCCAAAAGAAATTTAAGTCTGATGAATCTTTCTCCTAAGATAGAAGACCTAGTCTGATGAACTTTCTCCTAGGATCGAAATCTTAGTCTGATGAACCTTTCTCCTAAGATACAAAAAAAGAGACCTAGTCTGATGAATTTTCTCCTAGGGTCAACGTCTTAGTTTGACTAATCTTTCTCCTAGGATCATAAATCTTAGTCTGATGAATCTTTCTCCTAAGATAACAAAAATAAGGGACCTAGTCTGATAAATTTTCTCCTAGGATCGAAATCTTAGTCCGATGAATTTTTCTTGTAAGATAAGAAAACCTAGTCTGATGAATCTTTCTCCTAGGATAAAATCTTAGTCTGATGAACCTTTCTCCTAAGATAATAAAAAAGAGACCTAGTCTTATGAACTTTCTCCTAGGATCAAAATCTTAGTCTGATGAATCTTTCTCCTAAGATAACAAAAAAAATGACCTAGTCTGATGAATCTTTCTCCTAGGATCGAAATCTTAGTCCGATGAATCTTTCTCCTAAGATAGAAGACCTAGTCTAATGAATTTTCTCCTAGGATCAAAATCTTAGTCTGATGAATTTTTCTCCTAAGATAACAAAAAAACAAAAATGACCTAGTCTGATGAATTTTCTCCTAGGATCGAAATCTTAGTCTGATGAATTTTTCTCCTAAGATAATAAAAACCCCTAGTCTAATGAACTTTCTCCTAGGATAAAAATCTTAGTCTGATGAATCTTTCTCCTAAGATAAAGAAAACCTATTCCGATGAATCTTTCTCCTAGGATAAACGTCTTAGTCTGATGAATCTTTCTCCTAAGATACCAAAAACAAAATCGAAAAAACAAAAAAAATCCGTCTTGATTCATTTTAGCGTAGGTACACAATTCAATAGTCTCATTTTCCAACATAGGGTTTCCATTCCATAGTTGATTTTATTTTTAGACATAGGGTCTCCACTCCCTAGTCGCTTTTCCAACCTAGGATATTCCATTCCTTAGTTGATGTCAAAATAGGGTTCCCACTCCCTAACAAACACTAGCATAACCTGGTGATCTTTTCCTGGCAACAACATAACCTGTTGACCTTTCCAGACACCATCATAACTTGGTGATCTTTTCTTCTCCAAACACTGGCATAACCCAGTGATCTCTTTTCCCCAGGCAACATCATAACCTGTTGACCTTTCTAGACACCAGCATAACCTGGTGATCTCTTCTTTTCCTGACAACGGCATAACCCGTTGATCATTTCCAGACACTGGCATAACCTGGTGATCTTTCCTGACAACAGCATAACCTAGTGATCTTTTCTTGATGACAACATAACCTGTCGATCTTGTCCAACATAGAGTCTCCAATCCCTAGTTGATTTTACTTATTAGGCATAGGGTATCCACTCCCTAGTCTACAATAACTCCGGATGCACAATTCCCGTCTTTTCATTGTTTTCAATAATAAAGTAGCATAGATTTTATTACAATAACTCGCGAAATTTTCCTGCTGAAAACTGGGGCAGAAAATTCCGTTCGTTTGTTTTTGATTTTGCGTAGATTACAATTTAGGACGATGGATTCGAGACGACCAAAAGAAGACGTCCCAATTCAGAATAAAAGAGAAGGAGAAAAGAAAAGAGTTGAACCCCAAAGTACAGAAGCGGAAAAGATGTGGACTGCTCGAGACAGATTGAAGTCACAAGCTATGCATGTCCATTCTTGATCCGAAAAAGCTGTAGAAGAATGAACTAGCACCTGCAGCCAGCAAGCATCAAGATTCAGATCNCTTAACTTGTAGTTGATAGGCTTAGTTAGTCTTTTCTTTTTGGTTTTGATGTAATAACGGAACCGCGAACCGGAGCCTCGGACGTAACCTCGCTCGACTCTGCAACTCATCATTCCATCACTCTCCTTGAACTACACGCGACCTGATTCCCTTATAACCCGGGATATGTAGGCTGTCCAAAACCAGAACCCGATCACTTCCTCCTTCCTTTTAAGTTTTCCAAACTTTTAAATAAAGTTCGGGTCAAAAAATGTCTTGTTGTTCCTTGTCTGAAAACTTTTCGTGTTTCCAGTCAAAGAGGGGCAGCTATAGACATGTGATTTTTGACCCTCCCCAAGATTTTGTATATTTTAGCATTTAAATACATAGTTTAGGTTTAATATAGTTATTTCAACTCATCTTGACTCTTTTACTTTATTTTATTACAAGAAAAATGAAAATTACAAAAAAAAAAAAAAAAAAAAAAATTAATTTATGTATTTTTCGTAAATTTAAAAAAAATAATACAAAAATAGTACCTTATTTTTATCTTTATGTAATTTCTAAAACACAAAAACAGTCTCATATTTGGTTTAATTAAGTAGGATTATCTTTGACATTGTGTAGCATTTCTATCTTATTTTAAAAGGCATTGTGTAATTTAGGGACCCTTCTAGACTCTTCTTTGGGACAAAAAAATAAAAAGAAAAAGACCCTAAGGACTTAACACAAAAAGACCTAGGGACTAACTGGCAAATACACAAAAAATACACTTAAAACCTAGACATATATTATAGGTAATGCCTACAATGAGAAAGAGAGGACCCCCCAATCTGATCATCTATATCACAGCTGCCTCCCCACCTTCTCCATTACATTCTTCTCACTTCACTCTAATGAAGATATCAGACCCCTAACACACACGATCGGACTCCAAACACAAAAAAAGGAGACCCCCTACACCTCCCAGCAGCCGCCAGTCCTTCTCCAACACCCATCAGACACAACGAGAGCCCTTCCTCTTCAGCTCTCAAGACTGCTGCCACCGTCGTCCTCTCCGGCAAGCTAGTTAACTGGTAGCTATGCTTAGCTGTTGACCACCCCTCTCATTTACACCATTAACGCCAAACAACCATGGAAACCGACGAACCAGTAGCTCCATTCTCGGCCATTTTCAATTTTGAAGTTTCCATTAAAACAACTTCAAAATAGCAATTGAAACCATTCCAAAAATTAGCCGATAAGAATCAGAAAATCCATCGTCGAGCAAGGTCTGTTTGAGCTTTCGTTGAGCCTCCGTCGCCGACTTCGAGGTTCCAATTCCTTGTCTGTGTTCATGTTACTGCTTTGGTTTGGGGGAGAGTCAAGTTCGACCTCTAGCTAGATTGAAGATCGTTTGTTTGTGGTATTTCAGTTCCTCTATAATCGTTTGAAATTATGAGAGAAAATGGAAAAAATACAAGAAAAAAAAATACTTCGCCCTCTTCATTCTTGATTTGATCCTTCGTTTCTGAAACATGGAGTCTAATGGAACTTTGGAGCCATTTTTGAGTTTGAGTTGTGAGGAGGTTGTCGTTGGAGGTTTAAGTCCGAAATTCCAGTTCAATTTGTACTGATTTCATTTGAAGCTGCGTCAACTTCCGGCTGTAATTGTTGCTTCGTTTCAGTTCGTGTATTTGCCATAACTCAATTAATCAGAAAGCTCTAACTTCAAGTTTATCTCATCTTTCTCTTAATATTGAGTTTCCTCTACGTGTAATAAATATAATAGGAGCCATTTAAGATAGAATTAGCATTATTGATTTTATACTCTTAAGAAGGAATGTGAATTTAAGTCTGACTGATTTTGGCTCTAAATGTTTGATGTCTTCTCAATACATTCATGGCGATGATAAGTAAAGTGTTGATGATTGCATAATTTTTTTGGTGTTGTATTTAATTAGTTGGACTCAATGTTTGTTACATACCTTATCATATGCTTGGATCAAATGTTTAGTTTAGAGTATGCTTTCTACTTTTTGTTGATTCATTCTTAAAAAATTTTGAGAGTATTAGTAGTATAACTTTATAGGACAATTTAGTCTTTGTATTTGTAAATATGCTACCACTATGAGTTTTCCTTTGTCCTTGGAATGTAGGAATGTTAATTTTGTTGGCTTATAATTTTAGCCAGTTCCATCTCTAGGATTCATTTTAATTTATTTAGACGAATTACAAATGTCATCCATGAACATCGTAGCTTGCTTAAAGCGCGATTAATAATAATCATCATGACTATGGGAACGATTCCTGTGGCATGGTCATGATACGTAAATCCCACTCGAGTGTGGCAACTCATGCCCCCGACTCTAACTTCAAATAATAATAAAATCACATGTTGTAAATTGCGGGTGCATTTCATGTGGCGCGTTTACAATGTGTCCAAAAATGGCAATTGCACGCCATCGTGACTTGTCTAAGATTAATCCATAAATATCCTAATTGATTTTAAAACTAAAATTCTCCTTCGAATAGAAAACATAAAAAATAATCAAACATCGCCTCAAATAGGCACTGTAAAACCGTCACGACCATATTTTTGGTTACGTAATCTACACTCGGGTGTGCGTCTCATGTCCCCGACTCTAAATGAAAACAATAATAAAAATCACATGTTGTAATTGCGGGTGCATTTCATGTGGCGCAGTTATATGTGTCTAAAAACAATCAAGTGCACGCCATCGTGACTTGTTTTAAGATAAATCCATAAAATACTAAAAGCGGTTAAAAGTTTAAAAGGCTAAATGCACGATAGGCTGAAACACGTAAATAGTCAGATAATTTAGGCCAAATATTAATAGTCAAGCGACCGTGCTAGAACCACAGAACTCGGGAATGCCTAACACCTTCTCCCGGGTTAACAGAATTCCTTACTCGGATTTTTGGTCGTAGACAAATCAAAACAGAGTCAAATTTCCTCGGTTTGGGATTTTTAAAATAAAACAGTGTCCTGGAGCATCGTCAAAAATCCGGGTGGCGACTCTGAAATAATAATAAATCCCAAAACCGAATAATGTCACTTTAATTGGAAAAACTCCCTATTACCACTTCATTAATCAGGGGTAGTGAAAAAGGAGGTGTGACAAACCTAATAACATGTCTTCTACCCTTTCAATAGCTAAAGCATACCTAATCACCCCTTCCCTTTCCACTATCCATCCCTAGAGTAATTTACAAGTAGTTATTACAAGACATTTTCATAAATTACATAATTGAAATAAGAAAAAAGGAGTTATGCTATAGGGAGCCTACTGATAGGCCAAAATCCCCAGAATGCCTCAAATGCCATTAGTTCACAGCCTTTCATATAATCCAGGTGTGTCAGAGTTCCCTAAGGATCTCAAAGGATCTCGGGCAATGCTCACACCCGGGTTTCATAGCCAAGATAGAGTAAGTGCAGTGTGGAAAGGCCAGATCTTGTGTGTCAAAGTTCAGAGGGAGCTCAAGGGTCCCAAGGCAATGCTCATACAAGAGGGGCTGAACCTAATGTCTAAGAGTATAGTGGAAGTGCTTGACATAGTTTTGAAAGAGTTGAGTTGGAAAACCGTTTGAAAATGAGTAGTTTGAAATAAGTTTTGGAGAACAGAAGATTTTACTTTTAGTGAAAAATAGTTTGAAAGGGAAGAGGGTAAGGCAATCAATAACTCAGAACCAAATCAACATGCATAGTGCAAGGAAGCAGTCACAAACAAGGAAAGGGGGAATTTAGGACAAGTAGTTCATTTGTGAAAACATATCGGCAAACAGGTTAACACCAGAGAAGTACTACAGAACTTAAATAGTCATAGCAATAGTCTATCACAGAATATTCATACCAGGAGCTTAACAACATTAGATTAAGGGGTGCTAAACATAGTTACACATTAGGTCCAGGGAACGGGTTCAGGATTACATAGTAACTAGGGGTCATGACATGCTTATAGTGTTAGGAATCAGGGGTAATGCAGAATTATAGTGGAAACATGTAAGAGAGAGAGAAATAGACATGTTGAACTAGGGGGTAAAGGGCAAATCACATAGACAGAACATGCATGCTAATTGCAAGGTAAACAACAGAACCACAAGTAGAAACATAAGAGAAACAAAAGGAATCGTAATACAAACAGAAACATATTGTTTTGGATGCTGCAAACTTAAACTGAAAATATACTAGTTGAATGAAAGAATGAGTGCGAAGGGGAGAGCAATAAAGTGAAGAGAAGTAGAGAAATAGAACAGTATAATCACTCAGTCTTGGCTTTCAGCCGACTGAATAGCAAGTAAACAACAGGAGAAACAAGAGAGTATGTGTGTGTAAGAGAGTTCAAAACAGTGTATTGTTTGTGTCTATGTTAGTGAAAGACTAGAGTTCTTATAGTTGAAAAACGAGTAGTAAAATAAGGTAAGAATCATAGTAACATGGTAATTAAGGAACTCAGAATCAATCCATCAGAAGATTACGACAAGAACTCCCTTAAGTTAAGGGATTTTAATTCAAACGGTAAGAACCGGTAGCATATAAGGCAATAAAGAATCAGTACATGACTGATAATGAAGGAATCAAAGTTCATTAAGGATAGGGCAGTCAATTAGGAATAAATTCGGAAACTTTAATTAAAGAAAGGGTTCAGTAAAAATAAAGTACTGCAACAAATAAGGTAATGGAATCAATTAGTTCAAACAGGTGAGTAGAATTCTAGGGTTTTAAAAGAATCATCTCAATCAGACCATCAAATAAGGAAACCAGAATCAGTCAAGAGAGAGTCATGATTCCATACTTCAACATATATATAGAGAAGAGAAAACAGTCATAGCAAACAACAGGGTCAGCAATATCGATCGAAGGAGGCAAGAGATGAACAAACAGGAATGAATACAATCATACAAGTAAACAAAAGACTCAATAAACACAAGTATGGTAACCATAGAAACTTAACAAGAATCGAGTAGTCATGCTAACACATAGAACAAAAACAAAGAAGACCTAAATTAAGGGTTTTTAACAGAAGCGAGTTGAAAAAGTAGTAAGAACATATAATCATTCGAGATATGCAAGGAAAATGTTTAAACATAAAGAAAAGTCAGTTTAAACGAGTGTAAAATAAATTCTGAGAAACCCTAACTTTAAAGAAAGTAAAACGGTTTAAAGCTAATGATTTTTTAAGGACAAGTTTGAGAATCAGTGTAGAACATAGAAAGAAACATACTTGAATCGTAAAAAATAGCACTGATCTAAGAGATTGAACAAAAGTTAGGGTTTCTACAAAAACCCAAATAGAAACGGAAGAACCTGTTGTAAACCTCAAGGATCGTAACAAATATGGTGTGATGTTTCCTAAAATCACACCGGAGAAGCTATGAACAACCAAAACAGAAACTCTAGACGCAAGTCGGCATGACCCAGGGCCCTTGAAGGCCTTAGAGATGATGAGCAAGGTGAGGGGGGAACCATTGGAGGCTTGGGGTTGAAAGGTGGTCGACGGAGATGGCCGGAGAGGGAGACGGAGGTTGAGGTGGCTAGGGTTAGGTTAAGAGAAGAGAAGAGACGAGAGCATCTGAAGGCGGCAGAGGTTTGGGAATGAATCAGGGTTAGGGGTCTTTAGGAATTAAAAAGGAAAGGGTTTGGAAAGATTTAGGCCGCCCCCTGGTTTCTGAGCTTCCTACATATCCTTGGTTTTATAGGAATCAGGTCATATGTAGTTCAGGAGTCATCGGCGAGGTATACCGATGAAGTTTTACAAGAACGGGCACAACATATAGGGTTAGGTGCACAAACGGCTTCCGAAAATGGTTAGGAAAACCGAAGCGGGACCGATCCTGCTAGGATAGTCATTGCTCCCCAGATTATCTACAAATAAGTAATACCAGCATATATTGTGCGTAAATTTAAACATGATGGAAGTTCCCGTTGGACTGTGAAAGTTGTCTTCGGACATTTAAGAATGACGTCCTCAGGCCATGACGTCCTGGGCTATGAATTGCTTGATGCAGGATTCACAGGCCATGAAATGATGTTCTCGGGCCATGAAAATGGTGCCTCCGAACGATGACACATTTGGATGAGTTGGCGATAGTTCATCCCATGCAGATGCAATAGAATGATGGTGACGAGACAGAGCTTAGTCCTGCGAATTGAAGGGAAGAGCTTAGCCCGAAAGAAAATCAAAGTAAATAGTGCTTGAGACAACGGTTAGTCTCGAAAGGTAAATTGGAGGCAGAGCTTAGCCTCGGAAGGTAGAATGGTAGCCTTATGCAATGCAGATGGAGACAATGCTTAGTCTCGGAAGGCAGAATGGTAGCCTTGTGCAATGATGTAGGTGGAGGTAGAGCTTAACCTCGGAAGGCAGAATGGTAGCCTTGTGCAAAGATGCAAATGCAGATGGAGACAGTGCTTAGTCTCGGAAGGTAGAATGGTTGCCTTATGCAATGACGTAGGTGGAGGTAGAGCTTAACCTCGAAAAGCAAAATGGTAGCCTTATGTAAAGATGCAAATGCAGATGGAGACAGCGTTTAGTCTCGGAAGGCAGAATGGTAGCCTTATGCAAAGAAATAAAATGACAGTATGAATTCTTAGCTGGTGATGAATTGCGGCATTGTGATTATTGAGAGCATTGTGACTGCGGAGCATTGAGGAATGTACGAACGTCGGCAAGTGCAGTAGTTTTGGGGGTCGTATTTTGGACAATGTTTGTCCCTTGGGCAGACAATTCGTTTAGGGATTTTGCAACCTTAGTGCCTACAACCAAAGAATATCGTGAGTTCTATAAACGGGGGTGTTAGTTCGTATCCCTGCTGGCTTTTCTCGACTTGCTGGGCTCGATCTGATGATACTGTTTGTATAATTGGGGTAGCGTTTCTAAACAAAGTTGTTTCAAAAACAAACATGCATGATTTTGTAAAATCATAATGTATAAAAAATAATTTTGGGATGAACCGGCGACCGTGACATGGCTCGGGACATTGCAACCTCTCCTGCTATAGAATTTTGAGGGTCCTCCTCAAACTTGTCCCCAGTTTGATGGGTGAATGCTTCTGGCTGTTGCTCGTGCGGCGATTGGCTGATCTTACTTCAGAATTTTGAGGGTCTTCTTCAAAATTCTACCTCAGTTTCCAATTGTGGGGAAAAATGAAATTTTTGTTGAATTTTGACCAAACCCATAAGGCTGCCTATGTATCCCCTCTTAAACGGGAATCAGTTCGGGCGTAGTTCAATTTACATCATTAAGAAAGCATAAAGATTGCACATAGTAGCATTTGACTGCATCTGAATTGATTGGCTTTGGCCAGACTTCTCCGTCCATTTCTGCGAGTATAAGTGCTCCTCCTGTCAGTACCCAGTGAACTATGTACGGACCCTGCCAGTTGGGAGAGAACTTCCCTTTGGCTTCGTCTTAATGTGGAAAGATCTTCTTTAGCACCAGCTGCGCCGATGTGAACTTTCTAGGCTTAACTCTCTTGTTGAAGGCTCGGGTCATTCTGTTCTGATAGAGTTGACCATGACAGACTGCAATCATTCTTTTTCCGTCTATGAGGGCTAGTTGCTCATAACGACTCTTTACCCATTCTGCGTCGCTGAGCTCAGCTTCTTGTATAATTCTTAGAGATGGAATCTCGACTTCGGCAGGAATAACAGCCTCAATACCATAAACTAACATATAAGGAGTTGCCCCTACTGAGGTGCGAACTGTGGTGCGATATCCCAATAAGGCAAATGATAACTTTTCGTGCCACTGCTTGTGCCTTTTTATCATCTTTCTTAGTATCTTTTTGATGTTTTTGTTGGCGGCTTCTACAACTCCATTCATCTGAGGTCTGTAAGCTATGGAATTCTTGTGTTTGATCTTGAAATCCTCGCACATAGCTTTCATCAGGTCACTGTTGAGATTGGAACCATTGTTGGTGATGATTGACTCAGGAATCCCGAATCGACAAACAATACGGTCGCGGACGAAGTCTGCCACGACCTTCTTAGTCACTACTTTGTAGGATGCTGCTTCGACCCATTTGGTGAAATAGTCGATGGCTACCAGAATGAACCTGTGTCCATTGGAGGCGGCATGCTCGATTGGTCCAATTATGTCCATGCCACAGGTGGCGAACAGCCATGGTGAGCTTGTTGCGTTGAGCTTGTTTGGAGGTATATTTATCATATGTGCGTGTATCTGATAACTGTGGCATTTCCGGACATACTGGATGCAGTCTGTTTCCATAGTCATCCAAAAGTAACCAGATCGGAGTATCTTCTTTGCCAGAACAAAATCGTTCATATGCAGGCCACAGGTCCCAGCATGAATCTCCTTTAGCAGCTTGGATGCTTCATTTGCATTGACACAATGTAATAATCCCAAATCGGGAGTCCTCCTATATAGGATTCCCCCACTGTGAAAGAAGTTGTTGGATAGTCATCGAAGTGTGCGTTTCTGAGTGGGATTCGCAAGCTCTGGATAATCTCCTTTTTCCAAATACTCTTTGATGTCATAAAACCAAGGATTTCCGTCTGCTTCATCTTAGACATAGGCACAATAGGCTGGCTGATTATGGATCTTTATGGGAATAGGATCAATGAAATTCTTGTCTGGGTGTTAGATTATTGAGGACAAAGTAGCCAATGCATCGGCGAACTCATTCTGGATTCTGTGGACATGCCGAAATTCCGTCTTTGTGAACCTCTTTCTTAATTCCTATACGTGGTGCAGATACGACATTATCTTGGAATTATTGGTAGCCCACTCTCCTTGTACCAGATGTACCAGCAAATCTAAGTCACCAATCACTAACAACTCCTGGACGTTCATGTCAATGGCCATGTTGAGCCCTAAGATACAGGCTTCATACTCTGCCATGTTGTTGGTGCAGGGGAATCTGAATTTGTCAGATATATCGGATAATGCTGACCGGTTTCTGATATTATGACTGCTCCAATGCCAATTCCCTTGAAGTTCGCCGCTCCATCGAAGAACATTCTCCAACCGTCATAGGATTATGCAATGTCTTCTCCTATGAATGATACCTCTTCATCAGGAAAATACATTTTCAGAGGTTCGTATTCTCTGTCTACAGGGTTCTCAGCAAGATGGTCTGCCAGTGCTTGTCCCTTGACCGCTTTATGAGTCACATTGATAATATCGAACTCACTCAACAAGATTTTCCACTTGGCTATCTTGCCAGTAGGCATATGCTTCTGAAATATGTACTTCAATGGATCCATCCTCGATCTGAGATACGTTGTGTAGGCACAGAAGTAATGACTCGACTTCTGGGATACCCAAGTCAAAGCAAAACAAGTGCGTTCCAATAGAGAATATCTGGCCTCGTACGGAGTGAACTTCTTGCTGAGATAATAAATAGCTTGCTCCTTTCTTCTTGTTTCATCGTGCTGCCCCAGAACGCAGCCGAAATATCCATCTAACACTGCAAGGTAGAGTAACAGAGGTCTACCTGGCTAAGGCAGTACCAAGACTGGTGGTGTTGATAGGTATGCCTTGATTTTGTCGAAAGCCTTTTGACAATCATCGGTCCACTTTGTTGCGACATCCTTCTTCAACATCTTGAAGATCGACTCACAGATAACTGTAGACTGTGCTATGAATCGGTTGATTTAATTAAGTCTCCCCAAGAAACTCATCACATTTTTCTTGTTCCTTGGAGGTGGTAGTTCTTGAATGGCTTTGACCTTTGACGGATACAATTGTATCCCTCGGCGGCTGACAATGAACCTGAACAACTTTCCAGCAGGAACCACGAATGCACAGTTCGCGGGGTTCAGCTTCAGATTGTATCTCCGCAACCTTTTGAAGAACTTCCTCAAATATTCCATGTGGTCAGTGGATTTCCTAGACTTGATAATAACATCATCCACGTATACCTCAATCTCCTTGTGAATCATGTCGTGCAAGATGGTGGTTATAGCCCTCATGTAGGTGGCCCCTGCATTCTTCAGGCCGAATGGAATCATCTTGTAACAATACACCCCCCATGGCATAATAAAAGCCGCTTTCTTAGCATCTTTCTCATCCATCCAGATCTGATGATAACCAGCAAAGAAATCCACGGATGATTGTAGTTCTTGCTTGGCGCAATAGTCAATCAGGATATGTATATTTGGCAAAGGGAAGTCGTCTTTCGGACTAGCCCGGTTGAGATCCCGGTAATCGACACAGACTCTGACCTTCCCACCATTCTTTGGTACTGGAAAAATGTTGGCTAACCATGTCGGGTACTCAACTACCCTGAGAACCTTGGCATTGATCTGCTTCGTGACTTCTTCTTTGATTTTCAAACTCATGTCGGGTTTGAACTTCTTGAGCTTTTGTTTTACCAGTGGACACATTGGATTGGTAGGTAGTTTGTGAGCCACAATAGACGTACTTAGACCATTCATGTCGTCATACGTCCAGGCGAATATGTCCTCTTACTCCTTTAGAAATTATGTGTATTCTTTCTTTTCTGACGGTGACAAATAAATGTTGATTCGTGTTTCCTTAATGTTTCCTGAATCTCCCAGGTTGATGATTTTAGTCTCGTCCAGGTTGGACTTAGGTCTGTTTTCAAAATTCTCAACTTCTTTGACAATATCGTTATGTATGTTATCTTTTTCTGAATCCGCGTCTGTTTGCTGCGTTGTCTCGTTGCATGTCACAGTCATCGGTTCATCAAGACAGGTAATTGTAATGTTGTATAGGTAAAGCAATGAGAGAAAAAAATGATAGCAATAAATATTGATTCGTAAGAAAAGTTTAAAAATTCTTTTGATAAACTGAACGATTGTTTTGAACATTGAAGATCTTATTGCAGGAATTAAAATGCGAAAAAGGAAATCATTTTGTAAAGAAAATAGTGAATAATGCTTGTTTTAGCCTTGCTTCCCCGAGGCTCTTTGGGCTTTGGTTGTCCTGACAGTCCAATTCTTGAGGTACGTCCCTCTGTTCACAGCTAGTATAGAAGAGCCTTCCTCCCCCCTTCCTCGAAAATAACACAGCAATCCATATCACTGTCCTCCAGAAACAAGTTCGTCATTGCTGCAAGTGCTTTTTCTTCGTCTGATCCATAAATAACGTCGGCCTGTTGGATGTTCTGCTCCAGATGCGGTATTGGTTGCTCCAAAGGGTAATAAGGACCGAGCCATGGTGGCGACCAGTTTTTGAATTCTTCCCAAGTGTATTTGTACCCCAAACCAAAAGTGGTGACGTGCTTTTTGAGTTTGATAGGTTTGGAGATCCCCTGAAGGTTCTTGCCGAGCCCTTTACCTGGCTTGTACCCTCGCTAATTCATCATACTTGCGATCTTGCTATCCCACCTTTTATTTTTGTCGATAGTGTTGACCCGTTCAATGTGGTGGTAAATTTCTCCACCCAGCTTCTTTCTTCCTTCAATCACCGGAATAGTCTGGCGACTGTAAATAGGGTTGCTACCGTCACCATGAATAATCACCTCTTGGTGGTTCTACTCGAACTTCACTGCATGATGCAGCGTTGATGCTACGGCCCCAGCAACATGGATCCAGGGTCGTCCCAATAACAGATTGTAGGACGCTGGCACATCTATCACTTGGAAGTCCATCTCAAACCAGGTTGGCCCCATTTGTAGGCATAGGCTGATCTCACCAATGGTGGACCTCTGAGATCCATTGAAGGCTTTCACGTTGATCGCTCCATCCTTTATCTCATGCATCCCTTTAACCAATTTCTTGAGCGTTATCAACAGACAAATATTAAGATTGGATCCCCCATCGATTAGGATCCTGGTGATGAAATAATCTTTGCATTGCACAGTTATGTGCAGTGCTTTGTTATGGCCCAGCCCTTCAGGAGGCAGCTCGTCCTCATGGAAAGTGATCTTATGACTCTCCAACACTTGGCCCACCATATTAGCCATTTCTCCACTAGTGATGTTGTTTGGCACATAGGCTTCGTTCAACACCTTCAATAAAGCATTCCTGTGCATCTCGGAATTTGCAGCAAAGAGAGGATGGATACTTGCACTAACGTTTTGTTCAACTGGTCGATGACTGAATACTCCTTTGTCTGTACTTTCCTCCAAAGGTCGTCCGGACCTGTCTCGATAATGGGAGGCCGATTGGAAGCCTGCCTGCTGGATTCAACCAGATGTTCAGGGGTATAGACTCTACCAGTTCTTGTCATACCCTGCGCTGCAACAACCTTCAGTCTTGACTTTGACATTCCTTCTCGCCTCGGCTGTATAGTCCCATGGTACAACATCTGTATAGAAAGGTGGTGCGGTCGATATCTCTACCGTGATTGGCGCATCTACCCTCACTTCGAATAGAACATGTGCCTGGGGTGGCAAGATTGCAACCTCAAATGGCGCGGGTGTATTTGCCGGAGACACGAACTCAACTTCAATCGATACTAGTGTTTTTGCAGGTGACGCTGCTTCAAACTCAAGAGGCATGAACATATTTACCTCAGCTTCCTTAGACGGTTGAATCTGGACTATGATCGGGTTGAGAGTGACTCCAGGTTTCTTTGGATCATCGCCTTCTGCGATCAACCCAATTGATCCCTCGGGGTCCCAATCATCTTCTATTTCAATCAAGTGGATGCCTCCACCCTTATGGTCCGGAAGAGGATTGTTGCGGACGTTTGGAGCGAATTCTTTTGCCACGATGACCTTGTTGTCAATCAGGGATTATATCTTGTCCTTCAAAGAGAGGCACTCATCGATGGTGTGCCCCTTCATGCCGGATGGTATGCACAGGACTTGTTTGGGTTGACCCATTGAGAAGGATTCTCAGGGGTTGCAGCAGGGATGGGGGTGACATAACTAGCAGCTTTGAGCTTCTCATACAGCTGGTCGATGGGTTCAGCAAGGGCGGTATACTATTTTGGAGGTCTGCGATCAAAATTAGGAAGAGGTTTAGGGAAGTATTGACGGGTAGGAGGTGATTAGTAATGAGATGGTTGGGAATTGTAAGTGTGGTAGACAGGAACGGGTTGTGAGTATCTGGGTGAAGCAGGTTGTGAGTATCTGGGTGAAGCAGGTTGATATGTCGGTGGTGGAAGTGATTGATAAGTTGGTGGTGGAGCTTGGTATGAGGGTGCTTGGTAATTTGGGGTTGGTTGATATGTGAGTGGAGGTGTTGGGTAATTTTCGTATTAGAGTGGGGATTTGGTTCTTTTTGCAACCATCACGGCTCCCACATCTCTTTTCTTAGACACACCACCAGACTGCAAAGCCTTGTTTGTAGCTTGCAAGGCTTCAAAATTTGTGACCATACCTCTCTCGATACTTTCTTTAATCTGTTAACCTAATTTGATAATGTCGGAGAACTTGTGGTTCTCAATCATCATCAACCGTTCATAGTACTGCGGGTCTTGGGCCCGGACAAAGTACTTGTTAATCTGCTCCTCTTCTAAGGCGGTTCTGACCTTGGCAGCTTCGGACCTCCAACGAGTAGCATACTCGCGAAATGTCTCTGTGGGCTTCTTTTTCAAATTCTGAATATATAACACATCTGGTGCGTTCTCTGTGTTGAACCTGAATCTATCTATAAAGTCAGATGCCATGCTCACCCAATTCAACCATTTCTTGGGATCTTGGCTGATGTACCAAGACAATGCATCTCCTTTAAAGCTCCTCATGAAAAACTTCATGCGGATCCTTTCATCCTTCCCTACTCCAACCAGCTTGTCACAATAAGTTCTCAGGTGGACCCTTGGATCACCTATACCATCAAACATTTCAAACTTAGGAGGTTTGTATCCCTTAGGCAGTTCGACATCGAGCTGTATGCAAAGGTCTTCATAGTTCAACCCTTCGAATCCCTTGATTCCTTCGACGCCTTGAACCCAACTGGTCAGCTTCCTAAGTTCTTCGGCCAAGTTCTTGATAAGCAGGTCATTTTCATCAGACTCAGGTGTGTATGTGATAGGGGGAGTGAAGTGTGGCAGGGTCTCCACGTAGATGGGATTGTTATGGTGGCCTGGAGCATGAGTGTGGAAATGGTCATTTGTGGAGTTCTGAGGTTCTGGGATAAGCAGTGGGGTGTTGTTTGGAGTATGGTAGGCCTTGCAGTGTGCTGGAAGAGTTTGGTTCTTTGGTGGGGTGGTGTGATGATGAGCTGTGGGATGATTTTGCTGCTTTGAGATGTTTTGAGGAGGTGTAGGATTCTGGATGTTGACGTCTGGGACGTTGAGGGAGAATGACAGGTTTTCCAGATTTCGAACTTGATCAAGCTCTTCTTGGAATTTTAACAACTTCCGTTCCAGCTGCGACACAGTTTCATTCTCAAGACGAATACCCTGGCCATCAGTGTCCTGTTCCCGTTCAACCACATTCTATTGTTTCCTAAATCTTCTATTTTGTTTTTGGCTTTGTTCTTGACTTTGGGAGGACTAAGAGGAGGAGAGGGTGGAGGGACCCTGGATCTTGTAAGATAGGATGATGATGCCAGAGTGCACGAACTAACCTTTGGGGAGGGGAATAAATAATTAAAGAAAAAAAAAAGAACAAAAGGTAGCCAAGTCAGTGAGGATTATGAAAAGTATTGCGGTATTTAAACACATAATGCGGGAATGTAAAGTGCGTCCTAATTTGGGGAGCTCTTTTGTGCCCGAGGTAGACCTAGCGACAAATTGATTTGGAGAACTTAAGATGCTAAATGCCTCATTTTATTGATAAGAAAATAGACGAATCCCAAAATGACACTAAATAAACAGGAAGTAAAGATCACTAATGGCCATTGGCCTTATTGCATTGATAAGTAAAAGAAAGACATTCCTAGCTACTTGGTCCCAGAAGGACCTTCCCCAGACTCGGCATTCTTGCTTCCCTCGTACAACTCCCCCAACTCGCGAAGCCCTAGCAACAGGTATGCTCTGGCTAGATGTCCTCCGTCGGTCCCTCCAGCCTTTTGACAGTCTTGAATCCTTTTGAGAAATTTTTTATCTAGCTCCACTATGCCTCGCTCCAAATACCCTAACCTTTTGTTGGTGCTGATAGCCACATCCTTCCATTCCTCGATCAGTTTCTTATCAAACTCATGTATTTCGTAGTACTTATCCTCACACTCATGGATCCTCTTGCGTAGTTGGTTGTTTTTGACTGCCTCGGCCTTTTCATCTATAACCCTGTGGCCCTGAACGAACCCTGGCTCGCTCAGACCACCCCAAGTTTCTACCAACCAACCAGGATAGAAAGGGGTACAACCGGCATGGTATCTGTCTGGATCGATGGTGTCCTTCTCCATTACAATCTTGTAGTGCCACATGTGCTGGGCTTGGCACTTGTGAGGACTATCGTCATTTTGGAAGTCGGCTCAAAGATGGCTCATCTTGTCGACCCTGCGTATGACTTGCTTCCTACCCGCTTGCCTCATAACTCGAAGAGGGACGTAAGGGTATGTTCCTCTTAAGCCAATTAGTATTAGGAACGGTGCATCTCTGGAACGGGCGATGAACTCCTCTGTCGGAAACCACTCGAACATCCAATGTACCTGTTCTTCAGTCATATTACCAAAGAGCTCGACCCATGTTGTGGCGTTCTCAGGCTGAGCAAACATGTCGGGGATGTAATTCATTCGCTCTAGATGGTGGAAAGCAATGTGGTCATCCCAAGCTCTTCGATGAACTTCTTGTCGGTACTCGCTCTTTTGGAGATGTTCCATGAGCCAAAGATAAAGTAGTAGATTGCAGCCTTCGAAATGTCTTTCCCCTCGTTGACACTTTTCCAAGGCTCGATATATGTCTGCAATAATCATGGACACAATACTGAAGTTTTGCCCATCAGTTCCTTCCATTAGTGTATTCGTTACCATGGCTAATCTAGTGTGGATTCTCTCCTTCTTTATTGGAAACATGATCAGACCCAAGAAGCAAAACATGAAGACGAATACTCTACGGTGGATGTGTCCCAAGGATGTGATGGCAAACTCGTCGTGGTAGGTACGGTATGATTTGCTGTGACCATACCT
Source organism: Nicotiana knightiana (assembly GCA_005239525.1). Taxonomy (NCBI): domain Eukaryota; kingdom Viridiplantae; phylum Streptophyta; class Magnoliopsida; order Solanales; family Solanaceae; genus Nicotiana; species Nicotiana knightiana. Next base: position 103,175 of record ML391497.1, read on the forward strand.
CCCGTACAAGTAGTCAAAAACGGATGTATGACTTCTTTAAGCATACCAGTTCTGCATTCTTCTTCAGACCCATCATTTTGAGGAAAGCTTTGCCAGTGCAGTTTTCAGGCATTAGCAACCCCGGGATTTCCCATACTAGGCTAGCCAATCCTCCTATTTCCTCCAGTAAAGGTGTCATTTCAATGCCCCCAAAGCGGAACACGGACCTTTCACAATCCCAGAGCAGGGTAGCAACCTCTATTATCATGTTGTTAGGCTAGATTTCTAGGAGAGATGGTAGATTGCCCAAGTATTTCCTGACAAGAGTTTTGTCACTAGAGTGTAAATCTTCCTACCAACTTAGCAATCTTGGAGGGATATTGGAGACCATGCCGAATCTGGGGACTTCGTGCCTCATTTTTCTGCAAGACAAACAAGGTTAGAACCCTTACCGCCACCAGACTCGACTATTTAACACCAACAATTAGCATAAAGCATTTAGTTCTCCAAATAAATGCACAGAACGTGATGATGTCTGTTTCGGTTTAGGGAACCCAGTGGAATTTTGGATAAGGAAATCTTAAAAGCTATCGTGCGGACCACACTTTAGCCTGGCTAGGCTTGACCATGATGCATGAAAAAACATAATAGAGTAATATTTCTATGGGGTTTTAGACTGGTACCCTCAAGCGGATAACTCAAGGGCGAAAGGCACGGAACCGTCGACTGCATTGTTGATCGACTAGTTTTACCGTAAATAAGCCTTTCCGAATTTAGGGGTACTAATATAGGAAGAGCGCAACCACTCATCAAGTGTTGCTATAGTATTTTGTTTGGCACGAGTGGAGTATGAATGTTGAGAATGATTACGCAATAATGAATAAGCATTAAATACACGTTGTCATGTATTTGCACGTTATGAAAGTAGTAAATACAGTAGTTTATAATTTAAAAGAGGTTACAAAGGAAGGAAACAGAAAGAGCATGTCAGTTACTTTTGAAGAATGCTTAAAGAAATAGACAAGTAATTACACATAAAAAGGGGAAAGGTAAAGGTCGCAAGTATTAACAAAGTAAAGAAAATTTCAGAAAGCCATTTGAAATGGTAAAAGCCTAGATACATCCCCAGCAGAGTCGCCATGTTGTCGTGCCCCCTCTTTCCTCGCAGAGATCAGGTTTATGACATTCGGTTGGGACAACTCTTTCCTTTTGGGAAAGGGGTTTGTGTTTTTGAGAGTCGCCACCTAACGATTTTTAAAGGTGAGTTAGGACACCAAAGGGGTTCATTTACAACTATGTTGCTAACCAGAGATAGGGTAAGGGCTTGAAATTATCCTAAAGGGAAGGTGTTAGGCACCCCTCAGGATCCACAAGTGTGGTTCCCGGCCAAACAACTTTTGTGAATTTGTACAACTTAGCAAGCAAACAAATAAAGGCTCAAATAAGAGGGGATTTAAGTCTTAAGCATGCCTATCTAAGCATATAAAGGGTATCCTAGGTTTATATGGATTTAAGTCTTAAGCATGCCGATCTAAGCAAATAGTAAAGAAGGTTAGATTTTGAAAAAGATTACGATCTAAGCATATAAAGGGTATCCTAGGTTTATATGGATCATATCAGTACAATACCCGGTAATCACTCCTCAAAGAGGGGCTATACGTGGTATTAGCGCACCTGTCCATATCCTTATTCTACCCTTTTTCCCACCCCGTGAAAGTAAATAAATCGAGTGTTAGTATCGACCTCTATTGCATGTTGTTACCCGTCCCTTCCTATTAGTCCCGGAGTAATTTAGGACTTCTATACTATAAGGGATGTTCTAGGCAGACCCTCAGGTTTGAAGGAAAAACACTAAGGCGACAGATAAGAACATGTTGGACTGCAATTAGAGGGAAACACAGAAAAGCAAAGAAAAGGCACAAGTACACCTCCACAAGTAATGCAAATAGGCATCACGACTCATACACATTTAAGGTCTTTTGATTCAGATCCTAAAACATGGTATCTAAATGATAATAACAAAGACAGATGTATTGCATAACTCAGAGAGGAAGTCTTAATCAGTTTTACTTACTGATTTTATCCTGTTGATAATTAAGCAGCCTACATATTGTCAGTTTTAACAACTTTAATTACCTTAGGCTTGCCTAGGCGTAGGACGATTCTCAGTAATTACCTAGATTATTAAAGAAACTGTTTGAGTTGTTTTGCCTAAACATGTTGTACTTAGGTATTGCATCAAATGCAGAATTATCACTAGTTGTTTAGAGACATGGTAAAACAGTTTTAGGTCCTTTTTCATGCATTGGTAATTAGGCGGGGAATGAGTCCTAAAACATGATATCTAGTGCACAGATAGGGATGCAGAATGATGCATATATAGAATCCTAAGCAGGATTTCTAAATGCACAATAATATTACAGCATTAAGCATGATTTCAGAAGATGCAAGAGTGGCAGTTTATTTTAGTGTTATTTACTCTAAACATGATCTCTAAGTGTTCATGGCAGGATAGAGCATGATTGCAAAGTACTGATTATTAACACATTTTAACGCAGGATTCTCTAAGTGATATGATAGTGAGATGGACATGCTGAAAACAGTAAGTATAAGTGCTAGGGAACATGATCTCTAATGCATGAAATGAGTCCTAAGCATGGTCTCTATTGCGCAAGTAGAAATATAAACCTAATAACATGCCTTCTACCCTTTTAATAGCTAAAGCATACATAATCACCCCTTCCCTTTCCACTATCCATCCCCAGAGTAGTTTACAAGTAGTTATTACAGGACATTTGCATAAATTACATAATTGAAATAAGAAAAAATAAGGAGTTATGCTATAGGGAGCCTACTGATAGGCCCAAAATCCCCAGAATGCCTCAAATGCCATTAGTTCACAACCTTTCATATAATCCAGGGCTGTCAGAGTTCCCTAAGGATCTCAAAGGATCCCGGCTTTTGTATGTCAAAGTTCAGAGGGAGCTCAAGGGTCCCAATGCAATGCTCACATAAGAGGGGTAGAACATAATGTCTAAGAGTATAGTGGAAGTGCTTGACATAGTCTTGAAAGAATTGAGTTGGAAAACCATTTGACAATGAGTAGTTTGAAATAAGTTTTGGAGAAGGGTTCTAAACAGAGCTACGCATTAGGTCCACGGGAAGGGTTCAGGATTACATAGTAACTAGGGGTCATGAGTACATGCCTATATTGTTAGGAATCAGGGGTAAGGCAGAATGGTAGTGGAAACAAACATGTAAGAGAGAGAGAGCAATAGACATGCTGAACTAGGGGGAAAGGGGAAATCACATAGACAGAACAGGCATGCTAATTACAAGGTAAACAGTAGAACCACAAGTAGAAACATAAGAGAAACAAAAGGAATCGTAATACAAACAGAAACATATTGTTTTGGATGCTGCAAACTTAAACTGAAAACATACCAGTTCAATGAAAAAATGAGTGCGAAGGGGAGAGAAATAAAGTGAATAGAAGTAGAGCAGTAGTGTGTAGAGCAATAGAACAGTATAATCACTCAGTCTTGGCTTCCAGCCGACTGAGTAGCAAGTAAACAACAGGAGAAACAAGAGAATATGTGTGTGTAAGAGTGTTACAAACAGTGTATTGTTTGTGTCTGTGTTAGTGAAAGATTAGAGTTTTTATAGTTGAAACGGGTAGTAAAATAAGGTAAGAATCATAGTAGCATGGTAATTAAGGAACTCAGAATCAATACATCAGAAGATCACAGCAAGTACACCCTTAAGTTAAGGGATTTTAATTCAAACGGTAAGAACCAGTAGCATATAAGGCAATAAAGAATCAGTACATGACTAATAAGGAAGGAATCAAAGTTTATTAAGCATAAGGCAGTCAATTAGGATAAATTCAAAAACTTCAATTAAGGAAAGGGTTTAGTAAAAATAAAGTACTGCAGCAAATAAGGTAATGGAATCAATTAGTTCAAACAGACGAGTAGAATTCTAGTGTTTTAAAATAATCCTCTCAATCAGACCATCAAATAAGGAAATCAGAATCAGTCAAGAGAGAGTCATGATTCCATACTTTAACATATATATAGAGAAGAGCAAACAGTCATAGCAAACAGGAAGGGTCAACAATATCGACAGAAGGAGGCAAGAGATAAACAAACATGAATGAATACAATCACACAAGTAAACTAAAGACTCAATAAACTCAAGTATGGTAACCACATAAACTTAACAAGAATCAAGTAGTCATGCTAACACATAGAACCAAAACAAAGAAGACCTAAATTTAGGGCTTTTAACAGAGGCTAGTTGAAAAAGCAGTAAGAACATAAAATCATTTGAGATATGCAAGTAAAAGGTTTAAACATAAAGAAAAGTCAGTTTAAACGAGTGTAAAAGAAATTCCGAGAAACCCTAACTTTAAAGAAAGTAAAAAGGTTTAAAGTCAATGATTTTTTAAGGAGAGGTTTGAGAATCAGTGTAGAACATAGAAAGAAACATACTTGAATCGTAAAAAATAGCACGGATCTAAGAGATTGAACAAAAGTTAGGGTTTCAACGGAAACCCAAATAGAAACGGAAGAACCTGTTGTAAACCTCAAGGATCGCAAAATCACACCAGAGAAGCGAACAACCAAAACAGAAATCCTAGATGCAAGTCGGCATGGCCCAGGGCCCTTGAAGGCCTCTGAGATGATGAGCAAGGTGAGGGGGGAACCATTGGAGGCTTGGGGTTGAAAGGTGGTCGCCGGAGATGGTCGGAGAAGGAGGCGGCGGTTGAGGTGGATAGGGTTAGGTTGAGAGAAGAGAAAAGACAAGATCATCTGAAGGTGGCGGGGGTTTGGGAATGAATCAGGGTTAGGGGGTCTTTCGGAATTAAAAAGGAAAGGGTTTATTTGGACCGTTGATCTGGGAGATCAACGGTTAGAATTAGACCGAGTAAATGGGTTCCGGGTTTGGGTAGGATTTTATAGGATCCGGGTCGGCTGATTGGGTAGGAAATTGGTTTAGGAGTGGGCTAAATTTGGGCTATAATTTGAAATCCAAATTTGGTTATGATTTAAATAGCCAATTTCCCTATTTTGATTTTAATAAAATAATAAATAATTTTTCTGAGGATATTTTTCTATATCAAAATGATTAAAAATGTATAATTATCATTTTAAAAATATAGAGGATAATTTTACATGGATAAGATATAATTATACATTAAAATGGGCTAACATTGCAATTATATGCAATTTAGCTTGAAAAATACCAAATGTAATTATAAAAATGCATAAAATTATATTAATTACATTTTGGTATAAGTATAGAAATTGAATGAATAAATCATCATAACAATAATTTTGTAAATAATTATCGGATTTTATGAATTAAAAAAGGGAGAAAATAAATCAACTTAAACCCTTAAAATTATGGGGAAAATTATAAAAACCTTGTCTATGCTTAAATATGAATATATATGCTATTTTGGAGGTATTTATGCATGTTAAAAAATATAGAAAAAATTGGGTATCAACATCAATTATGACTTGTGTGCAAAATTTGAGGTCAATCGGAATTGATTTGATAGGTTTCAGCGTCGAGTGTAGAATCTGTTCAAAAGTTCATGAAGCTTGAATTGAAGTGCGATTCATGATTTTAGCGTTGTTTGAAGGCTAAAACTAAGTCTGCATCCTATTTTAGGACTTGTTGGTACAATCATAGGGGTCCCGAGTGGCTCGGGTGTGTTTCGGGGTGAGTTTCGAGCTAGTCTGGGCATTTCGGCACTCTGATGTTGTTCTGGAACTTTGGGTGTGTTCTGGAACTTTTTAAGTGTGGGGGAACATTTTGGAGTGCTAAGGAAAAGCCTCAAGTGCAGACCGCAGAGGAAATGTGCGGACCGCAGAGGAAATGTGTGGACCGCAGAGGAAGTGTGGACCGACTTCGGAAGCTTATATTTTTTAATCTATAAAGAATTTAGAGATGATTAAATAACAAAATTTATAGCCCTTTGAGTCTAGTTTTCAGAAAGGTAAACCAATATTCATTTGGACATTTATATAAAAAGTTATGGTCAATTTTCTAAAGCCTGGTAGTGTAAAGGCGACTGAAGTGCGGCCGCACAATTTGGATTTGCGGCCGCAGAACCTGGAATGTGTGGACCGCACAAAAATTGTGTGGTCAGAACATTGAGGGATCGGATTTTGTACTATATGAACGAGGGTTTCATCTCATTTTTCATTTTTGGACTTTGGGAGCTCGGTTTGTAGCGATTGTTCGTGGGATTTTTAAGAAATTCATCGGGGTAAGTGATTCTAACTCGGATTTGGTTAATATACATGAATATATCATTGTTTTCATCATTTAATTAGTATTTTGAGAAGGAAATTTGGGGTAAATTGTAGAAATTTCATAAAACCAAATTTTTGGGATTTGAATATCGATTCGGAGTCGAATTTTAGTGATACTAGTATGGTTGGACTCATAATCGAATGGGTTTTCGAATTTTGTGAGTTTCATCGGATTTCGACACGTGGGCCCCATTGTCAATTTTTTTAGCGAAGTTAGAAATTTTTATAAATTGTTAAATTTCAAGAATTGGAGTATATTTTGATTAATTTGCACGTTGTTTGACTAGTTTCAGATTGAACGGCACCAAGTTGGGGCTTTAGAGCGAAATTATGACCGGAAAGTGGGCTTTGAGATGAGGTAAGTCTCCTATATAACTCGCTGAGGAGGAAAACTACCCTTAGGTGATGTATTTGTTATGTGTTACTTGTTGCGGGGGCTACATACGCACGATATGACGAGACTCCGTACGTAGCTAATTTCATGTTATTGTCCAGGTAGAATTAGGTTCACACCATGCTATAATTGTACTATAGAGGTTATGTTTGCTCATTAATTCCTTTATTTTCTATTACGACTTGAGACTAGACTTGCATAGAGTGATAGACTTGCTTTTGTAGAGATTTGACGCGCTTCATGATTAGCCGTGGAATAATTGTGCTCCTCTTATGGATTTATCCCAAGCTATGCGTTTCATAGAAAGGTTCTCCTTAAAAATTTATAACTCACACTTTTAGTCGTGAGTGGGGTCAAGGACCCGTTCAAGCTTCTTATTCTAATGGGATTGGGCCGTTCGCCTCGGCAGGATTATGTACCACACTATCATGGGAGCAGGCAATTCGCCTCAGTATAATATATGCATTTATGATTCGTGTCGTTCGACTCTCGGCAGTGCATAGATTATGATGGGATTGGACCTTACGCCTCGGCATTTCTGTATAATACTCTCATGGAGTCTTGCGTAATATTTGACAAGAAGTCGGTTTGAGTCTTCCTGATTTGAATTATGACGACCTATCTAGTGAATAACTTCTTAACTTGTGTTTCCTTATAACATTTGACATTATTTTGCTTTATTGATGTGAGTTGGTTTGTTTAATTTCTGGTGATCAGACAAGACATGGCGCGACTCCTGATTTTCGAGGACATGGCTCTTGATAGGAAGGTGTGGAGGTCGAACATTAGGGTTGTAGGTTAAAGGGTAGTCGAGCGGTTTACCTCTTTGTCCCATTTTCCCTCTTTGTACCGACGGGTATGATATTGTTTTGTCTAGCTCTGGTAGCTATTTATGTTGTGCTTCACATTTTTGCATAATATTTGTGTTACTGCTTTTCCATTTATTTGTTGTATCTCACGTTGCTGATTATTTTTTGGGTTTTTGCTGACAGAGATCTATTGTCTCTACGCCGAGGGTCTCCCTGAAATAGCCTCTCTACCCCCTCTGGGGTAGGGGTAAGTTTGGCGTACACTCTACCCTGCCCAGACCCCACTGGTAGAATTTTACTGGGTTGTTGTTGTTGCTCCAGTTGAGGAGGTAATTTCTAATTGAGATCTTGAGCCTATTGTAGAGAGGAGGATTGTATCACATATTTTCACTTGTTTATTTCGTTCGTTTACTCTGCCCCATATCTGTTTACTTCTTATTATAACTGTCTTATTGGACCACTAGTAAGTGTCAATGTCGGCCCCTCGTAACTACTTCTCTAGGGTTAGGCTAGATACTTACGGGGTACGCATTTATTTACATACTCATGCTACACTTGCTGCACCTTTTTGTGCAAGTACATATATGTCTGGTGGTCTTTTGGGTGTAGAGGCGCGGATGTTGCGAGGACTTATCGTGAACTGCATTTTATGTTACGATCTGCAACCTACAGTGTCTCCATCAGAGTTATTTATATTCTCCTGTCTAATTTGTATTCCATACAGATATTGTATTTTATTACATTTCCTAGTTGATGCTCATGCACTTGTGACACCGGGTTTTGGGGGTTCCTAAGAGTTGTTCATTATTGTAATTCGCGTAAATATCATCATTTATCCTGTAAATTCTATTTCATACTATTTAATTAAATAAAAAATTTTATTTCAAAATACTAAATGAGTAATTAGGTTTATCATTCACCGTTGTCTTGCCTGACGGCGGTGTTAGGCGCCATCATGACCTTTAGTGGATTTTGGGTCGTGACGTTAGAAGCATTATCAAAAGACATACACAATACTTTTTTATTAAGATTATAAAATGCAACAATTTTGCAAATAGTAGTACTAATAAAAATTGTAGTATGACTTTTATCTTCGTCATATTTAAAAGAGATAATACGTTTTTGCATACAATAATTATTATCTATCCAGTAATATGTAATTGTCAAATAATCATTTTCATTAACAGCATGGCCAATATTAGAAGTTAAGGGAACTCTACAAGGAAGGTGTTCAAACAAATAACGTATGTATGTCTGATATTGTCCATGAAGTCTAAAGATATCATATGTACAAGTACTTCTAGGGATACCTTTAAATAAAGGATTACAAATCCTTTGAATATACATAATAAGATATGATGAAGAAACAAAAGAAAAAGGTATTCAACCCAAAGCAATCATTTTTGCTAACTCCTCATGATCCTTCATTTTATCATATTTCATAAGTCCTCCAGTACTAGGGTTTAGAGCTCCTTGATTTTCATTTAAATCATCGCCCCATTTTATAGGATGAGTAATTCTCATATGTCTATTAAGTGTCCCAGTCCCCCCCAAACTTCCTCCAGTCTTATGTTTAAAATCATCTTTATAAATTTTGCATCTAACTCTATCATAATGATCTATTTCCTAAAAATATTTCCAAACTTTACTTCTCCTTCTCTGATTACTAGACTGGACCACAAGTGGTCTACTACTAGAGCCACGACCACCACCCCTACTACCAACTCCAACACTACTAGGTGTAAATGGTGTCTCATCTTCAATTTTTAATTTATTATCTTCTATACTGAAATCTTCCTGTAATTGTTCATAATCTATATTATTATCAGGCGATGTTTCAGAAACATGTGTAAAGTCATTTAAATTAATACTAGAAGTTGAAGTAGTACCTCTTTTTCTATTTCCCCGATTACCCCGATTAGCAACCTTAATACAAACTCTTTGCAGCATTAAACATATTGTGAAAATATAACTACTAATAAAAATTAAATATGCAAATCAAATAGTAAATAAGAAAAAGAGTTGGAGCGAGTACACCGAATTTCGCAATAAATTGAACACTTGATGATTTTTGAAGTCTTGAAATTGAATTTTGCAACTCCAATGTTACCACGAAGAAACGTCAATTGTTCAAAGTTAAAACTTCAAACTTCAAATACCATAAATAAAATTCCCCCCAAAAAAAAGAGAGCCAAATAGTTGATTGCAATTTAGGTGAAGTATGAGAGAATAACAATTGAGAATTTGGGTTTGAGAATTGAGGGATGAGTGAAGAAATGAAGAAGATGAGGGGTATAATTATAGTTTTTCAAAGGGCTAAATTAGTATATACTAAAAGTGTTATTTTTGAAAAAAAAAATATATTTATAGTTTTTCAAAGGGCTAAATTTGTATATACTAAAAGTGTTATTTTTGAAAACAAATGCCCAAAAAGGGGGTATTCTTGCAAAATAAGCGTTAGGCAACGGTCAAAATGTCAGTTCATTGCCAACGGTCAACTGATGGTAGGCTCTAATCTCATATTTTAGAGGATTTACACTCTAATTTACTGCACTTTAATTGAGTTTGAGCTTTCATCGCTAATGTTTTGCACTAATTGTGTATTTTATACCTTGTAGGAGTGATTCCGAGCTATATAGATATTATAAAATAAATTAAAGTGATTTGGAGCTTTGAAGTCTGAGTAAAGCCCAAGGAATTAAGCCGGGATCGAGTTCGGGGATCAACGGATGATAGTGGAACAAAACGAAGAATAGAGCAGGCATATTGCACAGTGTCTAGTAAAATACACGTAAGTTTTCGCTCAGAGCTCCATTTGGACTCCATAATATATCGTTGGAAAGCTAATTAAACAGGCTACAACTTTTATTTTCTGCGTTTTCCCAAATTCCCAACTAGTGTGATGCATCAGTGTAAAAATATGTCAGAAAATAGCAAACTTTAGAGACTGGGTTTTTGGGGTCTGTCAGGAAAAAGCACTAATGCTACACCTCTGGGACACATGAAAAGCAAAAAGTTTGCAATTTTTCTTATTTCGGCTAGGAAAAGGGAATTTCATCTAGGTCCGGCACTACTTGGTATAAATACATGAAAAAAAGGTATTTTCTGGACTTTTGACATACCTAAGACCTAAGGAGCCTAGAGAGAAGGTGGAGAAGCGGAAGCACAAGGAATTCATCATTCAGTCCATACTCAAGACAAGAGTTTGGATCATTTTATGTTTTTCTTTATATTTGTGATAAATTACTCCATATCTATGTAGTAGTTCTCTTTAGGGTTTGATGGATTTGGTGTTTTGATACTTGTTTGTGGATAATTAACTCTAGTTTTATGTATTGAATCATTTTGGGTGTTTAATCGTTGCATCTATATTCACTAGTTCATGTAACTGAGAGAGGCATAACTTGTGATATTCTTGCATTATATTTTGTTGGTTGAATTCATTGATTCTTCTTAGTAATCGAAAGAGTCTAGTTGAATTGTTGATTAAACTAAGTTAGGAAGATAATAGAAAGAGGTTCTCCTAATGACCAATTCACCACGAATTCTTGCATATCTTCACATGCTTAAAATTGGTTCATCTTGTGAGGTTGAGACTTAATCGAGAGAGGAGTTTCTACTAATCAATTGAACTAATAATCAAGTGAATTTGAGTGACTCACTTGAACATTAGAAGTGAATTATCTAGAGTTAAATCCCAAACATTTATCGTGAACCTATCCTATCAACCCTATTTCCCCCAATTGATATCCTTCCTTGCTTATTACTTGCATTGTTTTTCACTAGTCAATAGTTTAGAATCTTAGGTAATTTTAGTTTAAATCACATAAATCTCCAATGTTGATCATCTTGGATAGCAATCGAGCTATAAACTACGAAAATACTGTTTAACTCCAATCCCTGTGGATACGATATTATATTTTACTATATTCGACTAACGAACATATTTAAGTGTGTGTTTCAAGCTCGTCAAATTTTGGCGTCGTTGCCGGGAATTGACAATCAGTAGTGTTTGGAACAGTTTGTAGTGCTAATTCAGGAATTTTTCTTTTCCTTTTTATTTTATTTTTCTCTTTTTAAGTTTGGGTGTTCTTTGACTGTGCGCAAGCTACAGGTTAGATTAGTGCATGACCCGATCTTCTAGGAAGGAATTGCAACCATATGAACTAGAAATTGAGAAACATCTGCGGCAATTGAGGAAGATAAGAAATCTCTCCGAGAATACAGAAATGGTTGGGGCAATCCTCAACCCAAGAAATCTGTGCAGGTACAACTTGATGGAATGGAAAAAGAAATCAGGAAGCTAACCCTAACTTCAATATACAATGAGCCTCATGCAGCATGCGACATATATGGAAGACGACACCCTAATCATGAGTGTTAAGATTCAATGGAGGAAGTTAATGTTGTGGGTAATTACAACTTCAATGCAATGGGCCAGAAGCACCCCGATTTTTCATGGAGTTCACCTGGGGGTACATCAAATGCATGGCAAAAAAACAACTCCAGATTTCAAGGAGCTCCTGATTTTGTGAATCAACGGAGGCCGCTGTTTCAACCTCAATAGCCAATTCAGTATGGGTTAGAAGATCTGATGAAGTCATTCATTATCAAGAAAGATAAGAGATTGGATGCTCATTCCTGCTTTACCTTTTCCCCAAAAGTTGTATAGAGAAAAGTTGGACAATCAGTTTGAGAGATTTCTAGATATGCTGAGACAGGTTAACGCAAATTTTCCATTCACAGAAGTTCTCTCACAAATGCCAGCTTACGTGTCACGACCCAAATTCGGAGTCGTGATGGCGCCTGTCGTGGAACCAGGCAAGCCGCCCTTTTTAACTAAGCTAAATTTAATTTCCAGTAAAAATACAATTTTAAACGAATTTATTGATAATACTAAAAATCTGAAGTTTAAAAACAATATTTGAAAAACTAAATTTAAACCTCCAACCCCGGATCCGGTGGCACTCAGTCATGAGCTGCTAGTACTTAATACAACTAAAAAGAAATGACCAACATAGTCTGAAAATAAATATGACAGGTAGAAAAGGAAGAGAAGACGAGATCACGGTCGACAGCTGCTACCTCGTCAACTCTGATGAAACTGTTGCTACTCACTTATCAGAGCTGAATCCCGCTGTACCTGGATCTGCACACAAGGTGCAGGGGGTAAAGTGAGTACACCAACTCAGTAGTAACCAAACCAAACTACGGGCTAAGAGGTAGTGACGGACTAAACCTCCGATAATTTGAACAACGGTATATAACTTGGACATGACAGTAATATATATCAGAAAATAAACAAGATGCATCAGTTTGTGACTGTAGCCCTACATACTAGCATGGGTTCATATAGAATCAATAATGATGTGTACTCAGTAATCCAACTCTCATAAGGTGGTCCACTCAGTACTAGAATATGGCCTTCCGTCCCAGGGAAATTCCATCCCAGATATTACATAAACACGAGTGACACAGTCACCTAGTACTGAGGAAAAAGACCGATCCAGCCCCACGGAGAAGATCCATCTTCGGAACATAAGACTCGGACAAGATCCATGTCCAGGGAAGATCCATCCCTCACATAACATCAGCTTCGGACAAGATCCATGCCCAGGGAAGATCCATCCCTCAATATCTGTGCGCTCAATGGGGGTATAAAGACTCCGGAGGGGCTCCTATCAGCCCAAGCGCTATATCAAACCAACGAAGGCATGATTCCAGGGTCGCTCCAGTGTGCAGTCCGACCTCATAACTGTCTCAAAACCAGGCTTCAAGCCTCAGTCAGTCAGTACCTTCCAGTCTCACTCACAATGCTCTAACATATGAAAATCAGCCCAAACCAATGATAATATAGAATAAACTAGCAACTTACGAGACTGGGGCATGAAACATATACTATAGCAGGTCTGAGTACATGAAAACAATAATCATAAATAGAGACAGTAATAATCGACCGTTCCGGTCTAAACATATCGGCGTGAAGCCTTAACATTTATACGTAGCATGATTTCTATTGCGTTCAAGGTAAATACCACCTTCACAGTACAAATATCAACCTGAGATAACCATTAGACAGTTCCATGGGATGAGCCAGGCTACAAACATTCGGTGTACGCCCGCATGCCCGTCACTTGACAAGTGCGTCACCTTAATTAACATCATATATCAAATAGTTTGGGGTTTAGAACCCTCAGTTCCAAGTTTGGAAGCGTTACTTACCTCAAACCGGCTAATACACTACTCCGCAGTGTCCTTGCCTCTAATTTCGGCCTTCAAGTGCTCCAAATCTACCAACAATCAGATGTATATCATTATAATATGCTTAGGAACTAATCCCAATCGAAATGTATCAAAAATACTCAAAATTTCCGAAATTGGTCAAACCCGACCCTCCGGGCCCACGTCCCGAAACTCAGAAATTTTTATACAAAACTATTCTTCATCATCTCATGAGTATGTACATATAAAGAACACTAAATTCGGAGTCCAAATGACCCCTCAAATCCCCATTTTAAAGCCTCTTAATCCCAAGCCCTAATTACCCAATTGCACTGATTGTTCCCTAATTTTCCACCATAAATCCGACCTTTAATCACATATAAACGAGTTTAGAGTCCAAAAACCTTACCTCAATGAAGAACTATTGAATCCCCTCTTCAAAAACCCTCCAAAAGCTTCAAACCCGGATGAAATATTGAGAAAGATGGCCAAAATTCGCGAAGGTACGCTTTTATACTTTCTGCCCAGGGGTTCGGCACCTGCGACCACTTACTCGCACCTGCGGATCCCAGGTGCGCACCTGCGGAAAAACCCAAGGACCTCGACTTCCGCACCTGCGATCGACCTCCCGTACCTGCGACCTCGCAGGTGCGGCAATTAACTCGCACCTGCGGACTCTTCTCACTCAACCAAACTTCCGCACCTGCGGTGCCATGTCCGCTCCTGCATAACCGCACCTGCGGCTCCCCATTCGCAGGTGCAAAAACACCAGTAACAGCAACATCAGCAATATCAAAACCAATCCAAACTCCCCGTTAACCACCCGAAACCATCCCGAGCCCCTCGGGACCCCAACCAAACATACCAACGCATCATATATGATCATTTAAACTTAATCGAGCCTTCGAAACATCAAACACAACATCAAAACCCCAAAAACACATCGAATTCAAGCCTATGAACTTTGAATTTTTCTAAATTCCACCAACGATGCCGAAACTACCCAAAACAACTCTGATTGACCTGAAATTTTGCAGACATATCCAAAATGACATTACAAACCTGTTCCAACTGTCGGAATTCCATTCCGACCCCGATAGCCTATTTTCCACTGCCAACCGAAAATAGCCAAAAACTAACTTTCGCCAATTCAAGCCTAATTCTACACCCGTACATCACAACAATATTCCGAACACACTCATAAGTCCCAAATCACCTAACGAAGCTATCCGAGCCATAAAATCCGCATTCCGAGGTCATTTCCCAATAAGTCAACTCTCAGTTGACTTTTCCCATTATAAGGCTATCTTTAAAGGCTACATGACTGAACTCTCACTACAACCATTCGATTTCAAGCCTATCGACTCTAACACATCAATAATAGAATAACCAACCTATGACAAGTCAATAATAGCAATTATAATGCAGGTTCTACGTAACGACGGACCGGGTCGTTACATTACGCCAAATTCTTGAAGGAGATCCTTACAAAGAAGAGGAAGATAGAAGAGACCTCAGTTCAAACTTAAAGAGAATTGCAATGCTATCTTGCAAAATAAAATCCCATAAAAGTGTGGAGATCCATATAGTTTTACTATACCTTGCTCTTTAGGTACTCTTAACTTTGATAAATCTTTATGTGATTCAGGTGCCTCAATTAATCTAATGCCATTGTCTATTTACAGGAAATTGGAGAGGAGATTGGAGAGATAAGGTCGGTGCAATATCTTTACAGTCGGCAGACCAAACAACTATAACACCCGAGAAGATAGTAGAAGATGTTTTGGTGCGGGTAGATAAGCTTTTATTTCCTGTAGATTTCATAGTGGTGAATATGGAGGAGAATAAGGAGGTACCCCCCTCATCCTAAGAAGACCATTTTTAGCAACGGGTAGAGATATACTGGATATACATGATAGAAAAATCATGCTTAGAATGGGTGAGGAGACTGTGTCTTTTGATATGAATGTAGCAATTGAAGTGAAAAAGGAGAAGCCAACTGCAACTGTTGAGTGGAAGGTGAAGGGTCTGAAAGAGAAGGTTGTTGTTAGTGAAAAAGATAAGTGTGAGTTCTACCCCAAGAAGGCTGAGAAGAAGATGTCTTCATGGATGTGTGCATTGGTTCGGGCGCGTGAAATGGGGCCCGACTTTGACTCAGAACCCAACTAGAGATTCAGGGAAGTTTTCTCTACCTTATGCTTTTTAATTGTGTGTCATGGGGACATGCCACATCTTAAAGCGTGGGGTGGGGGATATGTTTGTATGTTGTATGTATATTAAGGTGGTTATTTATTTATTTTTGTTTAGTTGTATTTGAGAGAAAAATATTGAAAATCCATAAAAAATTTAAAATTTTTGTCTTTTTTCCCGACGATGGATTGCATTCGACGGGTTTCTTGAGAGAATAAGTCGAAAGAAAAAAAAGACAAAAATATTTTCTTTTGTAGTTATTATATTAATTCCCCCTTGGTTTTTCTTTGTGTCGTGGTTCTTTTTCAAGGGTTTTGTTTGAACCGGGTGTAGTTAGTTTTTATTTTAGGTAGTAGTAGAAAACCTTGTGCTATGAATTGAATTGGAAGCAATATCTCTGCACTTTATTATTCTTTGATAATAGTGAGTGCTTTAGTTGTGATGGTTAGGCTCAGTTTTTTACTTTTGTATAAGTGCCTTAAATCGTATGATCTTTGTCCCGCCCCTTTTTCTCGCAAAATTGGATTTCGACATGTGACAACTCTTTTAAAGAGGTATTAAAAGAGGAGAGTCGCCACCTAACGATTTTTAAGGTGCATTAGGGCACCTATTTGCAAATGACTCTGGTTTAACTAGTCAACGCCATCAAAGATCGGGTAAGGGCTCAAGTTACCTCAAAGAGAAGGTGTTAGGCACTCCTCGAGTTCCACAACTGTGGGTCCCGGCCGAACTTAAAATATGTGGATTAGGCTATGTGATCAAATAAGCAAAGAGAGTACAAAAATCTAAGAATTTATTACAAAGGTCTTAATGAGAATATAGAGGAACAACTATTTTAATTCTACTAGAGAGAAAGAAAGAAAGAAAAAAAAAAGGGGGGGGAGGGGTTCCTAAGTTTTTTAGTCTAAAAGATCACCTCGTGCAACATAAATAATATTTCGTAACTCCCTTGGGATAGGGTGTTAATCATATTATTCATCGGGCACAGATTATCATCTCCTGCTACCCGATTACTATGTTAAGGTTGTTACCTAAAAGTGTTCTAATTCAATTCTAAGTCGTGCCCTACACGTACACTACATGTCCCATACCTATGGTCCAGGAGGTTTTGGACCTCTATTTGCATGGTCTAAAACCTTATCTAGGCTGCTCAAAAATGAAAAAAACTAGGCGATAGGAAAAAACACATAAAGACTTCATGTAAAGGTAGTTATAGGCTCACATTAACCTCCACACTTAAACAGAAAATGCTCGCAGACATGTATACAAATTAGGAGGTTTCAGAATTCAGAACCTTAAGCCCTATAGACATAATTTCTAGATGGCTTTGAATCAAAGTATGTGGACAGTTTCAGATACAGGATATTTCTCGTAGATAGAATTATTCAGGCATTACAAGTTGGTTGTTGAAATCGCAAGTTTAAGTCATTAGTCTTATATATGTTGTACCTAGGTGATCTACGCAGTTGAATGTAACAAAATCTGCTGGGAGAAGTCTCAGAATTATTCATGCTTCCTAACAGTGACACACATGAAACAGTGTTTGAATGGTTTAGAATGAACCAATTATAGCGTGCAATTATTCCCTATAGGCAGGATCTCTAACGTATAGTATTTAGAGCGTATTTTATTGTCATATCTTAATCCTATAGGCATAATTTCTAGGTAAACAGCACCAAGTAGAATAATTGGAATCCTATATGCATGATTTCTAGTAGGCGATGAGAATTGAAAGAAACATCAATGACAACTAATTCCTATAGGCAAGTTTTCTAATAACACATAGAAATAAATATAATTGCAGCATTTTGTGTTTGCGAGCAGACAGTGTATGTGTGTGCTTCCTCTAATGGCATGATTTCTATAGTGTACATAGTAATTGAACAACATATATAGAAAATAAATTACCAAGTCCTATAGGCATATTATCTACCTAATTTTGCATGCAAATATTAAATTCTACCAATTTTCCCTTTTTCTAATACCCCAATCGTTTATACAAAAGTTATTACAGGCCCAATAATGAATAAGATCAAAATATTTTACAAACAATGATAATAAGCCTTCAGCAGGCCCAAATAAAATACCCAGCACTGTCTGGCCTTCAGTAACTCTCACACAGCATACCTAGGCCTCTAATAGGGATCCATATTCAACACACGATCCCAGAATCCATAAAGGAGCTCAAAGTCGATTTATTTGACCATAACACCAAGTATTGCACCATTTAAATCAATCAATTTAGGTATACAACAAATAACATGATAGATAGGGATGAATAGGAGTAGTTTGAGATTTAGGGAATGACTAAGGACCAAGTCCTAATGTGTCAGAGTTCACAAGGGTCTCAATTGGACCCCGAGCAGTGCTCACACTAGGGAGGTCAATGACGGAACCTAGGTAGCCTTGGCTTTCAGCCGGCGAAGAATCAGAACTCAGGAGAGCCCAGGTAACAAATGAAGGATAGTAAACCAAGTTCGAGAGACAAAGACAAGGGTTACAAATATAGTCAAATTGAGCACATAGAGCAGATTATAAAACAGACCTGAGGGATTTAGACAGACTTAGCAATGATTCAGAAAAAACAAGTTCGACACCTAGTGCATAAGTAGTCATACATTGGCTGAACAGGTTTGCAGGATCGGTGAAAGTAGCATACACAGATTCATAATAAAGGAAAAAGTCCAAATTATGCTAAGTGTAAGTCCTAATGTTATGAAACATTCATACTAATTTGGCAGCAGAACAACATCTAGACATGATAAAAGACTGGTGAATCATGGAGTTAAAACATGCTAAAGGGCATATTTATAGAGAACAGGATCAAAACATGCTATATAGGCAAACTATCACCACAGAAATTTAGAATAGGATAGGAAAATAGACTTGTGCCATGTAGTGAGTGTAAACATACATGTTTTGAATGCAATTGATCAGCTAACTAAAGAGAGAGCACAAATTATGCAGGTAAAGCATGTTCAAATAATAAGATTGATAGACTAAGGCAAAATTAAACACCAAAATATACTAACAAGTGTAAAGGTCCCAAACAGTAGCGAAAATAATCTAATTTACTCGAATTAGGTTTAGGCATGCTTCAAACTATCAACGTTATGAAGTAAAAATTAAAGAGGCCTAAAATTGAAGTGAATCAAACACAATTTCACACAAAACAACCCAGAAAATACATGAAACTAACAAACTTCAGAGTGAAAACATATGCGAATTACAGATACATAGGAATGAAATTAAAAAGTCCAGTAACTCACCAGTTAAACGAAGAATAGTAAAGAATAAACTTCCACAAAACTCAGAATCCCAATGCGTCAAAGTTCCCAAGATATTCGATGAACTCAGGGCAACGCTCGCACCAAGAACAGGTTAAGTAACAAGGTCTTTAGTGGCCTTGGCTTTCAGCCGGCCAAAACAGAATATAGAACAAGATAGTAGAAAAATCCCAATTTTAACGAAGAAATATCGATTCAAAAGTCTGTCCCAAGAAGGGAAATGAGGGGGTTTATATAGAAGCCAAAAATTGAACGAATACATAAGGAAACGAAATAAATCGACAACAAATAAGGAAAGAAAACATGCAAAATCAGTTCGAAATTAATTTAGGAGAGAAATCCGATAAACCCTAGTTTTTTAGGGAAAGTGTAAATCACAGAAATACAAATGAAATTGGACTCACATAATACATTGTTGAACGTATGTAGACAAAACGATGCTCAAAATAAAAGATTCGAACCCCTTCTTGTTCGATTTTGGAGATTATTTCTTGCCATGTTAAGGCAAGCACTTAGGTAACACCACAAACGGATAACCATACCAGAAGGATTCAAATATGGTAAGAAAATAGTAGTCTAATCCCATTAGGATAGGGATTAAGGAAGGCGTCTAGGGTTTAGAAAAGAGAAGAAGAGAGTGTTTCAGGGCGGCAGGTTAAAGGGAATGAGGGATTAGGGTTTGGGTGCTTAATTAAAAGGGAGGGTATAATTGTGGGTCGTTGATCTTGAAAGACCAATGACTGGGATTTTAAAATGAATGGGGCGGGTTGATTGAAACGGGTACCGATAGGGTTTTTGGTAAAGGGTCGTTTGGCTTTGGGTTGGGGGTTCTAGGCTAAGGTGTTGGGCCTTTTGGTCCGAAAATTGATTTAAAAATTGGGCCAGCTCTTAAGTACACACAATTTATTATAAATAATTTATAAAATGACTAGTAAATAACTAAAAAGTATTTTTATGCACTAAAATGATTTAAACAATTATTTAGCATTGTAAAAATATAAAATACTATTTTGACACAAATAGTATAAATAAGGAGCCTTTGTATATGAATATAAGCTATTATTGCAAAATTAAATAAATAGCTTTAAAAATGTAAACATAATTATATCAAATGAAGTGAAAAATATAATGAAACATGTATGAGGAGGCAATATTGTTATTTGAATGATTAAGTCAGCATAAATAATTTAAAGGAATAATTACTCACGTCACGACCCCAAAACTACCTCGGATGTGATGGTGCCTATCGCGATACTAGGCCAGCCAAATCAATATTCAACACATAAGGAATCTTTCATTTATATCACTTCTAAACAGACGATGATGTACCGAATAATAAAGACAACCTAAAATCCCGGAATCACTAGTCATGAGCATCTAAGGTAATACAGGTCTAGAAAGCAACATAAACACTACAATAGCAAGAAGGAGAAGGGCAAGGCTGCGGACGCATATAACTACCTTGCAAATCTCCGTGAGATCTCTGGTACAGTAATCAACTCTCAGTCAGCCCTAGCACCTGAATTTGCACACAAGGTGCAGGGAGTAATGTGAGTACGCCAACTCAGTAAGTAATAACGTAAATAAAGATTGGGCAGTAAGAAACATATAAGTCCATGTCATGAAATCACAGTAAGTACAGTTTGCCGTCAAAACAGTGTACAAATCAAATCATCGCGCTTAAAAACCAGATTTTTCAGTAAAAAACATCGGAAGATAAATTTCCAACAGTTTCCAAAAATGTTTCAATGAAATTTAGAGTAAAAGTGATAAAAGTCATAAACGGACCCTTGGGAAAAAACATGTATCATAAACTTCCCCTCAAGCATAACATCACTCATTACCAGCCTCTCGGGCAACCTCACAATCACTCGTAATCAGCCCTGTGGGCAACAACATGAATCAAGAATAGCCCCTCGGGCAATATCACATCACTCACTCAGGGTACCCACGCTCACTGGGGATGTACAGACACCGGAGGGGCACTTACAGCCCAAGCGCTATAACAAGCCATCCTGTGGCATAATCAATCAGGCCCTCGGCCTCACGTAATCATAGATCAGTAACAACATCAAGCACTTCGTGGCATAAATCAATCAGGCCCTCGGCCTCACAAAATCATGAATCACTAACAACATGTTGCAGCGCGCAACCTGATCCCATATCATATCCTCACAAATCAGGACCCCGGCCTCACTCAATCAGAAATCTCTCCAGCCACTCGGGCTATTAGTAAAACGAGGTGCTCGACCCAAAATATCATTTTATGCATCAAATAGTGTAAATGAGACTGAGTTTCGAAATCAGTTTAAAATAGCATGATTGAGTACAGATTTGAAATCAAAACAGTGAGGAAATAGCAGTAAAAGCCCCTAAGGGTCCAAACAACTTGGCATGAGGCCCAAATACAGCGTTCAGCCCAAAATATGCTAATACCTTATAAAGACACAAAAATATCATATAGTTTTCAGTCAAATACGCAACTTAATAGTTGCTACGGAACGGACCAAGTCACAGTCCCCAATGGTGCATGCCACACGCTCGTCATCTAGCATGTGCGTCACTTCAAAATAGTGAAACGATGTGAAATCCGGGGTCTCATACCCTCATGACAAGATTTACAATCATTACTTACTTCAAACCGGCCAAAATCCTAACCCGCGATGCTTTTTCCTCTAGACTCGGCCTCCGATTGCTCCGAATCTAACCAAAACTAGATTTATATCATCAATATATGCTAAAGGAACAAAGCCTACTCGAAAATAATCAAATTACATCAAAAATCCCAAAATTGGCCAAACCCGAACCCCAGGCCCACATCTCGAAAGTCGATAAAAATCACAAAATTGGAATCCTTAATCACTCACGAGTCTACCCATATAAAATTCATCGAAATCTGACATCAAATGGCCATTCAAATCCCCAAAAGAATTTCTCGAGTTTTTCTCCCATTTCTCTCAATTTTTCACCCCAATTTCCCTAATCAAATGATGAAATTCAAGACTAAATCATGGAATTAAACCAAATATGAGTGAAGAACCCTTACCCCAATCACTCTACTGAAAATCTCCTCTAGTGTTTTCTTCTCCCAAGCTCTCTAATGAATTATGGGGTTATGGCCTAAAACCATCATTTTTGAACTTAAACATTCTACCCAGGTCCTTTCTTCAGTGCAATCGCGTCAAATCCCACGCGATCGCATAGCACAAATGACACAGGCCATTAATTAACCCTATGTGATCGCGGAAAAGCCCACGCAATCGCGTTTCAATGCCACTCAACACCACGCTATCACAACCCTCTACACGCGATCGCACAGAACAAACGCCTCAGCCTCACTCGCTCCCTTATCTTCTACGCGAACGCAAACCTCCAAGGCCACTCACTCGCGCGATTGAGGCCTACCCCACGCGATCGCATAGAACAAATTTCCCCTCTGCCCAATTAATCCTATGCGGTCGCATATAAAAAAACCAGAAGGCTCACATCAGCAAAATTTGCCACTTCCAAGACCAAGAATTTTGTCCGTTAACCACCCGAAACACACTCGAGGCCCTCAAAACCTCAACAAACATGCCAACACATCCCATAACCTCATTCAAACTTAGTAGAGCCTTCAAACCACTCAAAAGAAACGCCAAAACACCAAATCAACCTCGAATTCAAGCCTAAGAACTTAAAAACTTCCAAATTCCACAAATGACGCCGAAACCTACCAAATCACCTCCGAATGACCTGAAAATTTGCACACACGTCCCAAATGACACTACGAATCTGCTCCAACTTTTGGAATTCCATTACGACCTCGTTAGCTAATTTTTCACTGCCGATCGAAAATCGCCAAAAATCCAATCTCGCCAGTTCTAGCCTAAATCTACTCCGGACATTCGAATAACATTCCGAACACACTCCTAAGTCCCAAATCACCTAACGAATCTATCTTAGCCATCAAAACCACATTCCGAGATCGTTTACCTATAAGTCAACTTTCAGTTGACTTTTCCAACTATTAAGCCAACTTAAGAGACTAAGCGTCTCATTTCTTCAAAACCATTCCGAACTCGAACCAACCGACCCAACACAACATAAATGAGCTAAACAACACAAAAATAAGCAGAAATGGGGAAAACAAGTCTAAACTCTCGGAACGACCGGCTGGGTCGTTACAACTGAATTTTTATGTAATTTAATGCAAGAAAATTAATTTAAAAGCTCTAAAATTATAAAAAGTGCTTGTGTAAATCTTGTAAGTTAAATAATGATGCAAAATGATATTTTAAAAGAATTTATGCTAATTTAAAAAATATAAGGGCAAAATTGGGTATCAACAGATGTCCATCTTTACCCGAGAATGATGAAAGAGTTGTCGGGTAAAGAAAATGATGACCGATTTTGGATGAATGATGTGATTTGAAAAATGGAGGTCGAACCTTAGTTCCTGAGTTGCTTACATATCCCTGGTGTTACGGGAATCAGGCCGTGTGTTGTTTTGGATCCAACGACGAACGCAACCGATGGAGTTGTTATAAGGATGATTGTATGTTTTGGAAAGGGTTCTTTTGGGCAAGATAGTATCGGATGAATTTATGCAAAATCATGAATGTGAATTTGAAGTGTTGTGGATATATCACTGAACAAATATCTGAACGGTCATAAAGTAAAAGGTGGGAATTGATGGTGGTCGGTTATATTTGAAATAATTGCAGGATGTGAATGTTGTACCGGAGTGAGGATTGATCCCGTTTGGAGAACGGTTACTTCCCGGATTACCTGTAAAACTTAAGAGATAGTGCATGCGAATATATAAGGGTTATTGAGAATTTAAACATGATGCAAATTCCCTTTGGACCGTGAAGGTTGTCTTTGGACGGTGAGGATGATAACCTTAGACTATGACGTCCTGGGCCATGAATCATGTGATAAGGGGTTCGCAGGCCATGAAATGATGTCCTCGGGCCATGATAATGGTGCCTCTGAATCATGACGCCTTTGAATAATGATGTGCACTTTTGAGAGATCTTCGGGCCATGGAATGGTGTCTTCCGGCTATGAGGATGATGCCTTCAGACTATGATGCCTTTCGACAAAATGGCAATGTTTCAGCCCATGAAATGCAAAGATATGATGTTTGGTCATATGCTCAATGAAACAAGACAAGGCTTAGCCTTGTGTAAGATGAAGGCAATGCTTAGCCCCAAGTGAATAGAGGATAGTGCCAAGTCTTAGATAGCGTAATGGAGATAGTATTTAACCTTGAGGAAAAGGCAGTGCTTAGCCTTATGACAAAAGATGAGACAGTGTTTAGTCTCATGCAAAGAAAGACAATGCTTAGCCCTGTTGATACCCAACTTTATCCAAAATAATTTTAAAATGTGTATATGCCTTTAAAACTATGCATCAGCATCAATTGGTATTTTTCTATAATTTATACATTTTCTAAATTAATTTATCTCAATATTTTATTCATATAAATAATTACAAAATTGCATCACAAAATAGTTTTAAAATATTTCTCGATTTAATATTACCATTTATGGTCCTATTAAGTCCAAATCATTTCATAAATGGCCAAATCGACACGTTTTGGTTATAATTGCAATGACTTTGCAATTGTAACCCATGCATACATTATTGCATTATTTTACCAAAAAATGGTCCATTGTGTTTTTAAAATATTGAATAATTATTCTAAAATATTTCTATGCATGAAAAGCATTTCTTGTAATTTGTTAATTATTTTATAAATTAATTTTTTATTCAACTATTTGGGTATTTAATAAATAGCCCATTTATTACTCAGCCTTGACCTCTCTAACTAGCCCAAACTTTTTTTTAATGTAGTCCAATCCCTTAGGCCCAAACCTTAATCCGCCCCAACCCAATAACCCATTTAATCCTGACCGTTGATCATTTTTTATCAACGGTCCAGGTCCCCCCTTACTTAATTAAACCTAATGACCCCCCTCCCCCTAAACCCTCTCATTTTCCATCCTCTCACCCGCCGTCACCCTCTCTCTTCTCTCTCAACTCTCTCTACCTAAACCCTAGTTCTCCCCGTCACCGGCATATCTCTCCATCCTGTGATGTTTCTATGCCTTCTTAGGCCTATCTTGACCTCCTACTCACTATGGCTCTTTGGTTTTTTAGATCCTTGGTGGGTCTGGTTTGCACCTTTTGAGTTCCTTGTCTGGTTCAGGCTATTTGCTTGACCTTGAGTAAGAACCTTTCTTATTTTTTGTTACGAATCCATGGGTTTCTAAGCCTATGTTCTCATATCTGTTGTACTTTCTAAAAACCCTAATTTTTTGTCTCCGATTTTCTCAGATCTGAGACGAATCGAACATATTTCACATGTTTCCCTTGAATATTTTTCTGGTTTTCAACTGATTTCCCATTTTCCTAAATGAGGGTTTACTATAAGTTATCTTCTCAAATGGTTTCTGATTTTTAATGCTTAATCATTTGTTCTTATGTGTTCTCGACTGATTGGGCTCAGGATGCCTAAGCCCTAGTCGATTCATGATAAAACTCTAATTGTCTGATGTTTTGCTTCGATTCTGAGTATTTCAATGTTACTAGTCCTATTGGTTCATTCCGGTATTTTGAGTTACGCGCTTTTCCTTAGTCAAATTCCTTGCTTTGTGATTTTTGTCCTAATTAATCTCTATCAGGGTTTTTTTGAATTATTTTCCGTCTAATTTCTCTGTGTTCCTAAAGTTTTACTCAGCTTATTTTGTTTATGGAAATTGATATATTCTTTCCAGAATTGATGAGTGATTTACTCTGTTAAAAATTCATGTGCATGATTCTTGATTATTTCCTTGTTTATGAATTTAATTATTCTTCTTGCCTTATTTAATTTCCTGTAGTATCTATTGATTTCTTGCAAGATTATTTCCTTAATTAAAACCTTAATTTCTCACTCTTTACTTACGTCTGATTTGAATTTTCTTTCCTTAAATATCTTATGTACTTTACCGTTGAGTAGTTACCCTTATTTAAGGGAAGACTATGCTGATTTTGTGTGTAATTGGTTCTTGATTTCCTTAATTGCTGAGTGTTGATTTCTTTTACCTTATTCTGCCCTTCTCCTAAACTGCTATATACTCTCCTATATTCTCACTTCAAGAGGACGAACATTAGTTCACAAACACACTTAGACTCTAAAAGCTCTCTGTTTTTCTCTGCTACTTGTGATATTCATTGGTCTAGCCGGCTGTAAGCCAAGGCTAGATATTGCGCAACATCTGCTTTATATTTTGTGTTCTCTTTCCCTAACTGGTATGTCCCTGATTATTTTTAAAATCTAAACCCTATGTGTTTCATTACTACCTTAAGTTCATCAATTATGAATTCCATTCTTATACCTGTTCACTGTCTTGCTTAGCACTGTCTTGTTCAATATGTGATTAGCATGTCTAAACTATAATTGCATGTCTACTACTTTATCTATGATGTCTAAATCTTGTTTTGTTCAGTATGTGATCCGCATGTCTACACTATGAATACTTGTGTGATGTTTGCCTAGCATGTTCATTTAAGTTCCTGCCTATTCTGTTATACTGGTAAGATCATGCTAAGTTATCTAGTCTCTCAAAGTAACTCTAGTTGTGTGCTTAATCTTGTCCAGTGTTTATGGGTTTTCAACATGGCTTTACTGTAACCTTTGCTCTATGTCCCCATCGCCTACCTTATAGCTAACTTATTAATTCTATAAAGTTCTTGAGAATTTTGTGCATCTTGTTGCTTATGTGCTCTACTGTACATTGATGTGTATTCTATGTGTCCCCAACCCCTCTCTCCCTGTGCAGAATCTGTTTGTTAAGTATTCCTGAATATGTTTGTTCTAAGACCAATTGATTTGTGTTCTGATTTCAAAAGTGTTTTAATACTTTTCTCAAATTGTTTTACCACTAAGCCAGTTCCTATTTCAGAAAATCTTTCACTCCCAGAGTCATCTGTATTCTATTTTCTTATCAAAAACTTTTCAAAACCATGTCAAGCACTCTCACTTTACTCTTAAGTCCATAGGTTCTGCCCCTCCAATGTGTGTACTGCCTTGGGATCCTCTTGAGATTCCTTTGAACTCTGGCACACTGGGGTTGGCAATTCCACACCGCACATATTTAGTCCTTATTGTGAAAAGTCTGGGTATGAGCACTTCCCGGGATCCTTGGGGTCCTTAGGGAACTCTGACACACCTAGACATAAATTTGGCTATGAAATCCTTGGCATTTGAGACTACTGAAGGACTGGTACTCCCAGGTTTGCTTTGGGCCTGCTCCAGGCTCCCTATAGTTAAATTTATACTTCATTTATGTAATTTATGTAATCCTGGTCTGTAATAATCCTTTGTAAACATATATTGGGGTAACTAGTGAAAAGAGAGGGTAGTTATATGATCCTGTGGGGTAAAGGTGGGTAGGAATCATGCTTTAGGATTTACATTATGCTAATCCGCTCTAGAAATCATGTTCTAGGCTTGTGTGATGCACTAGAAATCATGTTCTAGGATTGCTATGTTATTTGCATTAAAACTATGTTGAATCTGTGCAGTAGATATCCTGTTTTAGGGCACTCACGTTTACTGCTTTGCATATTAGAAACATGTGGTAAACCATCACTCTATTTCTGATTCTGTATAATTCATGATCATTTAGAAATCATGCCACTAGGCTATTGAAACTGCCTAATAAAATAGTCATCTCTGTGTGCATTAGATATCCTGCTCTTAGGACCCTGTTTACATCCATTTTGAATCATGTCTATTTCGACTAGATAAGCAATTGTCCATGAAAAGGTTTAAAACAGCCTCATGCGTAGGTATCATGTCTCTAAATACAAATTGGTATAAACCACTTGTTATAATCTGTATCACCTAGATCAGCTTGCCCATAGGTTGAATAATCTCAAATTGTTTAAATAGCCCCTGTAACTGTGATCGCGTACAGTCCCACGCCTAGGCAAGCCTTAGGTAATTAATCTCTATATAAAATTGGAAACTGTATTTTTGATTGTTTACTGCTAAGTTTTACAGGACTTAAAATCAATAGGCAAACTGATTAGGACCCTGCCATTGAGTTTGTGAAACAGTGTTGCATATTCTGTATATTAATGTTCACCTAGACATCCTGTCCTAGGACTCTTTCTAAAAACTGTCGGTATTTGTGTTTGAGACGTGCTGTTTATTTGCATTACATGTGGAGGTAAACATGAGCCTCTTAATTTCTTCTTCACCTATCTGCTTGTCCTACTTGTTATTTGTTTGTCGCCTAGATTTTTCCCTTTTGAATACCTTAGGGGTTGTCTAGAATTGCCCAGATTTAGAGGTCCTAAAACTCCTCCGGGACCACAAGGAAGGGACGGGTAACAGCACGCTTAGATCTCGCTAAATAAAATTCTCTTAGTAACCACTAAGGGGTGGGATAATGGGTAGTAAAAGGATATGATGACCCGTGCGCTAATGCAACGTGTAGCCCCTCATTGAGGAGTGATTAATGGGCATTGCATGGATATGATCCTATAGGATAAACATCTTAGGACCCCTTTCACCCATTTACATATGTGTGCTTAGACTGCTAATGTGTTAAAACCTTTATTCATTTACATATGTGTGCTTAGACTGCTTATTCGCACCTGATTAATTCACAAAGTAAGTTTGGTCGGGACCCACAGTTGTGGACTTCAAGGGGTGCCTGACACCTTCCCTTTTAAATAACTTCAAGCCCTTACCCAATCTCTGGTTATGCAATTAGTGTTATAAATGACCCGTAATAGGTGCCCTAACGCACCTTAATTCGTTAGGTGGCGACTCTTCAAATTCCTTATAGCCCTTTTCCCAAAAGGAAATGAGTTGTCCCAATAATATCAAAAACACTGACTAATCCGAAAGGAGAGGAAAAAGGGGGACGTGACAAGCCCTATGCAAAAAGAGGAGACAATGCTTAGTCTCATGCAAAGAAAGCCAGTTCTTAGCCTTATGCAGGAGGAGGAGACATTGCTTAGTCTCATGCAAAGAAAGGCAATGCTTAGCCTTATGCAAGAAGAGGAGACAATGCTTAGTCTCATGCAAAGAAAGGTAGTGCTTAGCCTTATGCAATTAGGGAGGTAGTGCTTAGCCTTATGCAATTAGGGAGGCAGTGCTTAGCCTCATGAAAAAAAGGATACAATGCTTAGTCTTATGCGGAAAAGGCAGAGTTTATCATTATGCAATTAGGAAGGCAGTTCTTAGCCTCATGCAAAGGGGAGACGATGCTTAGTCTCATGCAGGGAAGGCGATGCTTAGACTTATGCCATTGGGGAGGCATGGCTTATCCTCATGCAAATAGGAGACAATGCTTAGCCTTATGCAAGAAGGGAGGCGGTGCTTAGCCTCATGCAAATAAAGAGACAATGATTAGTCTCAGGCGTGGAAGGAAATTCTTAGACTTATGCAATTGGGAAGGCATGACTTAGCCTCATGCAAATATGAGACAATGTTTAGTCTCATGCGGGAAAGGCAATGCTTAGCCTTATGCAAGAAGGGAGGCGGTGCTTAGACCCATGAAAAGAAAGAGACAGTGCTTAGTCTCAGGTGGTGAAGGCAATGCTCAGCCTTATGCAATTGGGGAGGCAAGTCTTAGCCTCATGCAAATAGGTTGCTTAGTCTCATGCGGGAAAGGCAATGCTTAGCCTTATGCAAGAAGGGAGGCAGTGCTTAGCCTCATGCAAAGAAAGAGACAGTGCTCAATCTCATGCAAGGAAAGGCAATGCTTAGCCTTATGAAAGAAAACAATGGGTGATGATGAGAAGGTAAAGCATTTCTTAGCTGGAGATGCTCGCGCAAGATAATATGTTGTCTTGAGGGCAGCGACTTGATATGTCTACGGATATCGTTGTCTTATTATACCTGCATCCAAAGAAGATTGTGAGTTCTGTGGGGGAAGGTTGATCCGTGCTTTCGTCTTCTTGATTTGCTTTTGCTCCTGTCTTGAGATCCTGTTTGAGTTACCCTAGGCAGCATATGGCTGTTGTAGAAATAAAGTTTTCGAAAAGTATGTGTGCATTTGATGAATGTAGTTATTTGAAATATAGTAGTATGCAATATCAAGTAATTTAGATAAACCAATGACTGTGACATATTTCAGAGACATTGCGACCTCCTTGCTTCCCCTCAAAATTCTGCCCCAGTCTAAGCAACTCTTGATTGTTTCGAGTTTGACGAAGTTGGCTGGATTCTCCCCCAGTGTCTGATCATGGAAAAAAGATGAAGATTTTATTATGATGTGACCGAACCTACAGGGGTGCTTACGTATCGCCTCTTAAACGAGAATCAGTTCAAGCGTAGTTCAGTTATATCAAATGAAGAAATGTAAACAATCCTAGACATAGTATCTCTTGACTGCGTCTGAGTTGATAGGTTTTGGCCAAATTTCTCCGTCCATTTCTGCAAGTATGAGTGCTCCTCCCGTTAGTACTCGGTGAACCATGTAGGGCCCTTTCCAATTGGGTGAAAATTTTCCTTTGGCTTCATATTGATGTGGGAAGATCCGCTTTAACACCAACTGTCTCGGTGTGAATTGTCTAGGCCGAACCTTTTTGCTGAAAGCTCTAGACATTCTGTTCTGGTAGAGTTGATCGTGACATACCGCATTCATTCTTTTTCCATCGATGAGAGCCAGTTGTTCATAGCGAGTTTGTACCCATTCTGCATCATTGAGTTCAGCCTCTTGTATGATTCTCAAAGAAGGAATTTCTAATTCGGCGGGAATAACGGCTTCAGTACTGTTGATATCCAATTTTTCCCATATATATTTTTAAAATACATATATACTTTCAAAATAGTGCATGAGCATCGACCAGTATTTTTCCATAATTTTCTGTAATTTTTAGAGGATTTTTAATCAATTTATTCCAGCATTTTATTATCTAAATAATTACTAATTGCATCACAAATAATTTTATAATGATTTATTACTTAATTTTTTATCAGTTATATTTATATTGAGCTTTAATCATTTTATGCATAATTATATTTGTATCTTTAGGCTATACTTGCAATAACTTTGTAATAATAGCTCATATATGCATAATTACATTATTTACACAAAGAATGACTTTTTATATTTTTATAATATTAAGTAATTATTTTAAATCATTTCCATATACAAATAGCATTTTTTATTATTTTATTAATTATTTTATTAATTTAAATGGGTATTTAAAACATAACCCTTTTTAATTGATTTTTCGGACCTACCTCAGCCCAATACCCTATCCAGCCCAATAAACCAATACCCAATACACTAACCCAACTACCCATACCCATAACCATACCTGTCCAATTAAACTCGCCCCACCTAAAATCTAATCCTGGTTGTTGATCTCAAAAGATCAACAACCCTAAATCCTCCTACCCTTTTTAATATACCAAATACCCCTAAACCCTAATTCATTGGCCCCAATCCGCCGTCTTTTGATACTCTCATCTCCTCACATCTCTCACCCCCTCAAACCCTAGCCCTCCATCACACTTTCCCTTTTTGATTAATGGGATTCCCCCTTGATTCCCTGCCTTATTTGGATTTGTTTCTCTACTGGCTACCCGATCTTGATGCTACTTGATTAATTTGCCTCAAATGGCAAGTGAATCTCAAGATACTCGAACCAGATCTGGTTCAAAGTCTCTCATATCTTGGCTATTTCCGTCTATATTCATCCCAATACCTGTGAGTACGAATATTTTCGTATCTTAGGGTTTCAAATCTCTGGTTCAAACCAGATTTGGTTCAACTTCTATTTATTTTTATAAATCTGGATATTTTTTGGTTGAATCTGTTTAGATCTTTTCAGATCTGAAATGATTTTATGTTTGTTTTGGTATTTCTCCTTTAAAATTTCAATACTTCTATCTCTATGTTTTCTAGTTTTTTTCTATTATTATTCCTGACCGGTCTTGTTTATCCTATAATTCGGATTTTGATTTTTAACAAATTTTTGCCAAAAATGTTTTAACCTTTAATAGTTTTCCTTTTTGACTGATTCTACTTACTTTAATTAGTTCCATCTACATGCCTTTGTGTTTCTGCCTATTTTCGTAGGGTTTCGATCATTTAATTGTGCATTTTACTATCTGTACATGTTTGCCTTTAACTCTAGCGTTAATTGCTAAGTGATTTTTACTTAGCCCAAATTAGGGTTTGAAATCATGGCTTCCCTTTTCGTACAGTATTGGTGTTCACTTATGCGGTTACCTGCTCTTACCTTATTTGGACCAATGTTTGATTAATAATTTGTGCTACTTCCCTTAACTTAACCTTACTGGCCTGATTTTGTGTTATGATTATTAAAGTCGACTTATAATTGATTTTGAAATTAGTTATTATCTTATTTAACCTAGTACTTGACTACTGATTGATTCCATATAAAGTTTTCCTTAAATTAAGTGGAACTAGCTTGACTTTACTCGATTCTATCTTGTTAATTGATTCATCCCAACCTTAATTGATTGTTAAGTTATTTTCATACCTTATTTGTGTATGATTGGTTCATTACCTTATTTATTTACTTCATTAAGTTCTATTTAAACCCCCTTCCTCACTCCCTTTAGAACAACTCTACAACTCTCGAACTCTCTGTTCTCACAAAAACTTAAGCTCTCTTTGTTCTCTTGTTCTGATTTTCTATGCTAAGTGGCTATTATTTGGCCGGCTGAAATCCAAGGCCGAATTCTCTGGAATTCAACTGTTATTGCATTCTTACTTGTTTTCTTCTCAATTGGTATGCCATAACTCTTGCTATTATGTTCTCTATGCTCTATTCGACTAGTCTGTTTCAATCCTCAGCATAATTTGGCTTTCTATGTGACAACATGATCCCATTTAGTAACAATGATAAACTAAGTTACTTCAAATAAGGTGACCCCTTTTCCTAGGTTAGTTCAATATGTTTCTTGTTCTGAACCTTGCCAGATACTGTAAGCATGTAATCAAATATGTTTGGGGTTCAATTTATAGGTTCAGTTTGTTTCTGTCTCTATGTTTAAGCCATGACTGCTTTAATATTTAGCATAATCAAATGCCCAATTGTTTGAACTTTGTTTTTTTCTTGGTGCAGTTCTGTATTCTGAATTTGCTTGCTTCTGAAAATTAAACTATTTTAATACCTGCCCCCTTTACCCTTTATGCACTGGTTTTCAAACTCCTACTCTTAGTCATCTAGGTTCTCACCACCCCCAGTGTGAGCACTGCCTAGGGTACTTAAGACTCCTCCGAACTCTGACACTTTGGGGCTGGTCTTCCAATCTTTTTGTGATTTATTTTCCGAATGTGGTTCTGGTGTGAGCATTGCCGAGGGTCCCTGAGGCCTTTGGGAACCTTGACACATTGTAAACCTAATTTTATGTGCCATAGATGGATCACTACTATGCTCCAGAGTTGTTATGATTGAAGTCCTGGTTCCCAGGTTTAGATGGGGCCTATGAAGGTTCCCTATAGTGTAATTGCTACTGTTATGTAATTCATTCAATATTCTGGGATGTAATCATATCTGTAATAACATATTTGGGGTTTATTAGTAAAAGCTGGGGGGTTTCCTATATCTTTGTTAAAGTCGGGTAGAAATCCTGCCTATAGGTTTAATTATGTTGATTGAATCATCTGAGTTCCATACTTGTTTAGAGATCCTACCTATAGGATTTTCCCGATTGTTTGATTCTGTATTTTTATATTCTCATACTAGAGATTCTGTTTATAGGCTTTTCTGTTAATTCTGCATTAGAAATCCTGTTCATATGATCTTACACATATTTCTAACCCAATGTGCATTAGTGACCATGTCTATAGGATCCTACTTGTTTGAAATAATGATCTTTCCTGGCAATCTGCTTAATGTCTGCCCCCATACGGTTAATAGATATCATGCCTATAGGGTGAAATCAGTTTCAAACCTAGAAATCATGCCTATAGGATTTAAATCTAATAAATATCATGCCTATAGGGTGAAATCAGTTTCAAACTTAGAAATCCTGCCTATAGAGTTTAAATCAGCTTCAGACTTAGAAAGCATGCCTGTAGGATTTAAAAGGAATAAAAACCTGTCCTTGTGAGTTAAAATCAGTGCTACTCTTAGAAACCCTGTCTATAGGCATGTAATTAATAAGTTCGTAGAAATCATGCCTATAGGATTTAAATCTAATAAATATCATGCCTATAGGGTGAAATCAGTTTCAAACTTAGAAATCCTGCCTATAGAGTTTAAATCAGCTTCAGACTTAGAAAGCATGCCTGTAGGATTTAAAAGGAATAAAAACCTGTCCTTGTGAGTTAAAATCAGTGCTACTCTTAGAAATCCTGTCTATAGGCATGTAATTAATAAGTTCGTAGAAATCATGCCTATAGGATCCTATTGGTCAACTCTGAATTCGTTCACTACTGTCAATCACTTAGGCAATATATTTGTAGGACATAAAAATGATTCTGGGTTTATAATTGTGTCATATTACTGCCTGAAGTGCCCAGATTCATGCTGAATAAAATTAGTAGGCAAATAAATAGGTCTTAATGCTCTCCTTAATAAACTGTCTCTGCGTTCTGTTTTCCCACATAGATATCCTGTCTATAGGATTCCAAAGTAATAAAGTTTGCGTGCTTTTGTTGTCTATGTGCGGAGGTCAATATGAGCCCATTCTTGTTCCTTATCTGAAAGTCCTATCTTTTATTGTTTGTCGCCTAGATTTCACATTTTTAAAATAGGTTGGCCTAGAACTATCCCAAATAGAAGTCCTAATGCCTCCAGGGCCATAGGCAAGGAACGGGTAGGGCACGCATAAGGAACGAGCTAGAAACTGCTAGAACGCTTAAGTAACAACTTAAAGATAGTAATTGGGTAGTAAGGAGATGATAGCCAGGCGTTAATACTATGAGTGGCACCCCAACTTGAGGGAGTCACAAAGTATTATATAGAATGATCTTATAGGCTAAAAAACTTAGGACCCCCTATATTCATGTTTAGAATAAATTGGATATTGCATCTGGTCAAATTGTTTTCTTCTCATTTTTTAGACTAATTCGCTTAATTTAAGTACGGTCTAGACCCACCGTTGTGGACCTTGAGGGGTGCCTAACACCTTCCCCTCAAGGTAATTTGAGCCCTTACCCAATCTCTGGTGATGTAAACTGGTTCTATGAGTTAATTGCTCTAGGTGCCCTAACGCACCTTAATCCGTTAGGTGGTGACTCTCTCAAAATTCCTTACCCTCTCAAAAGGAGTTGTCCCAAAAATGTCGGAACCCGATATCGCGAGAAAAAAGGGGGCGCGACAGCATGGCGACTCTGCTGGGGAT
This sequence comes from Nicotiana knightiana, assembly GCA_005239525.1. Lineage (NCBI taxonomy): Eukaryota > Viridiplantae > Streptophyta > Magnoliopsida > Solanales > Solanaceae > Nicotiana > Nicotiana knightiana. The sequence continues at coordinate 138,703 of ML391497.1, forward strand.
ATTTTTAGGCTCTTACCGTAACGAACCTGATTTTTGTGAATTAGTCTTTAAGCATGCCTTTCTTATTCCGTCAATACTTGCATACCCCTTCCCCTTCCCACTTTATGTGAATTTATTTGCCTATCTTCAGTCATTTACAATTTCTCTTTCTCGTTTTATTACTCTTTACTGTGGAAACTGACTTGTCTCTTTGTTTTCTTTCTTAACTGCCTTTACAGATATTAAATACCGCATTAATCATTTTCCCATCGTGCAAATACGTGACAACGTGCTATTTTATGTCGCATAAATCATGTTCAACATCATATTCCACTCGTGCGTAATTAATACCATAGCAACGCTTGATGAGTGTTTGTGCTCTTCTTATATCACCCTATTTGAATTTGGAAAGTCTTATCTGCGGTAAAACTAGTCGATCAGCGGTGCAGTCGATGGTTCCGTGCCTTTCCCCCTCAAGTCGTCCGCTTGAAGGTACCAGTCTAGACTTCTATAGAAACCTTAATCTGATTATAACTGTACATGCATCATGGTCAAACCTATCTTGGGTTAATATGTTGTCCACATAATAACCCTTTAAGAAAAGCCTTGTCCAAATTCTACCGGGGTTTCCATAATCCCAACGGACGCAACCACGATATGTGCATTAATTTGGAGAAATAAGTGGCAATATGATAATCATTAATGTATAAATAGTCTAATCAAGAGGGGGGAAAAGTCTAACTTTATTTGTTTTGCAGAAAATGAGGCACGAAGTCCCCAGGTTCGACATGGTCCATAACATACCACCATTGTTTCTAGATTGGTGGGAAGACCTTCCGTCAAGTGATAAAAACTATGTGAAAAGAGTCCTTGGAAAACTACCTTCCTTATTAGATATCCAACCAAACAACATGTTGATCGAAGCTGCTACTATGTTCTGGGACGGAGAAAGGGCCGTATTCTGTTTTGGCAACATAGAAATGACCCCTCTTTTGGATTAAATAGGGTGATTCGCTAGACTACCTTGGGACAGTTCCGGTTTATTGGTGCCGGAAAATCGCACTCCCAGAGGGTTTCTGAAAATTATGGGTTTGAAAAAGAATGACGACTTGGTGTGTTTGAAGAATTCCTATGTAACCTTTGACTTCTTTTATGAACGATACGGTCACAGCAAATCCTATGGTATCTTCCATGACGAGTTCTCCATCACTTCCTTGGGTTGGATTCATCGCAGGGTTTTTGTGTTTATCGTCTGCTTCTTGGGTATGATAGTGTTTCCAAGCAAAAAGGACAGAATTCACACCGGACTGGCCATGGTAACCAAAGCTTTAATGAAGGAAATCGAGGGACAAACATATACTATTGTCCCTATGATTATAGCAGACATATATTGGGCCTTGGATCGCTTTCAGAAGGGGTTCAAACACTTCGAGGGTTGTAATCTGCTACTACAAATTTGGTTGCTAGAAAATTTCCAGAGAGGTCAATACCACCAAGAGTTTCCACGAAGATCGTGGAATGATCACATAGCCTTTCATCACCCCAACAGAATGACCTTTATCCCAGATAGGTTTGCTCAACCGGAGAATGCTACAGAATGGGTGCAATTTTTTGACAACTTGGCTGAGGACCAGGTTCATTGGATGTTTGAGTGATTCCCTACTAATGAGTTCATCATCCGATCTAGGGAAGCTCCACACTTGGTGTTGATTGGTTTAAGGGGTATACACTCCTATGTTCCTATCAGGGTCATGAGACAAGCTGGTATAAAACAGATTATACCATGAGTCTCCAAAATGAGTCACTACAGGGCGGATTTCCAAGATGATGACATCCTATATAAATTTGAAGCTCAACATATGTGGCACTTGAAGATTATTGTGGAAAGGGACACCATCGAGCCGGATCGATATCACGCAGGGGATGTGTACTTGTACCCATCATGGTTGGAGGACTGCATAGCAGGAATAGTCGAGTCAGGAGTCGGTCGAGGGAACAAAGTCGTAGATGAGGCTGCCGAAGCACATGTGAAGTATAACAGACTGCACAAAAGGGTTCGTGAGTCCAAGGATGAGCATCTGGAACGACGCAAAATTTATGTGGAATTAATAAATGAGTGGAGGGAAATGGCTATCAGATCAAATGGAAGGCTAGAATATCTGGAGCAAGGTCTGATGGAGTTGGAAGGGAAGATGAGGAAAAGAGTCATAGACTGCCAGAATGCTGAAGGTATCGAAGGAAGGCATCTCGCCAGGGCATACCTGCTGCTGGACATGCGCGACCTGGGGAACCTGATCGATGGAGCCAAGAGAAACAGGCCTGGAGAAGGTCCTTCTGGGACCAAGTAGATTAGGCTTATTTGTTTTGCTTTTCAAATTTAATAAGGCCAAATGCCATTAGTGACTTACCTTATTGTTGTTTTAGATTCATCTTATTTATTGCGTTAATGAAATGAGGCAATTATTGGCATTAAAATTATCCAAATCTACTTGTCGCTAGGCCTACCTCAGGCACAACGAGGCTCCCAAATTAGGACGCGAATTTACAAACATTTTTCAGAACTCTCACTCACTTGTTTACTTTTTTTTTTCTTTGTTTTTGATTATTTCCATCCCCTAAGGTTGGTTCACACATACTGGCATCATCAGGTTACCACACCAGATCCAGAGGCCCTCCACCTCCTCCTCCTCCAAGTGCATCAAAAGGCAAAGGGAAAGCTAAGATGGACGATATGAGTGGCATCAGAAAAGACAACCCCACACATGCTGAGAATGTGGAAACTTCTTATGGTCAGAGTACTCCGGCACCAAATGACTTGGTTTCGCGGCTTGAACAGAAGATACTTGAACTACAGGGTGAGCTTGAGCAGGTCCGTAATTTGGCTAACCTCTCCCTCACACTAAACATCCCAGATATCAACCATCCAAAGACCCAAAACCCTACACCTCCTCATAATACACCCAACCAATGCCCGCAGAATCCTCCCGCACCCCACCAATATACAACCCCTCCTCAAAATCCTTTACCCATACCTACACCTCCTCAACATCAGCATCTCCCGACTCAATGTCCGCAAACCACTTATCACACTCCTCAGAATACCCCTCCGTCTACCCTCGATCCCCAAAATTCAACATATGATTACCACTACACCCAAACTCCTGGCATTCACCAAAACAACCACATATACATGGAAACCTTACTCCACTCCGCTCATCCAATCTCATATACACTGGAATCCGCCGAAAATGACGTGCTCATTAAGAACATGGCAGAAGAGCTCAAGAAACTCACAAGCAGAGTTCAGGGTGTTGAAGGAGGAAAAGGAATCGAAGGTCTGAATTATGAGGATTTATGCATTCAGCCAGATGTGGAACTACCGAAGGGTTACAAACCTCCTAAGTTCGAAATGTTTGGTGGATCGAGCGACCCAAAGGTTCATTTGAGAACCTACTACAACAAGATCGTAGGGATTGGAAAGGACAAAAAGATTCACATGAAGTTGTTCATGAGAAGCCTCACTGGAGACGCCCTATCTTGGTACATAAGTCAAAATCCCAAGAAATGGGCTAATTGGGTAAGCATGGCATCAGACTTCATGGATAGATTCAGATTCAACACGAAAAATGCACCAGACATCTTCTATATCCAGAATCTTAAGAAGTATCCCACTAAGACTTCCCGCGAGTACGCTACTCGATGGAGGTCAGAAGCAGCGAAGGTCAGGCCGGCATTAGATGAAAATAAAATGAACAAGTTCTTTGTCAGAGCTCAGGATCCACAATATTATTAAAGGTTAATACTAATCAAGAATCACAAGTTCTCCGATATCATCAAGCTCGGAGAAAGGATCTAGGAAGGTATCAAAAGTGGAATGGTGACAAATTTCGAGGCACTGGAGGCCACGAATAAAGCACCACAATCAGGTGGCATATCAAAGAAGAAAGAAGTGGGAACAGTAATGGTTTCCCAAGGTCCAAAATCTCTATTTGTGTACCAAACACCTCCACCCACATACCAACCTTCACCTTCTACCCGCTACCACCTACCACACCTATAATACCCAACCATCCTATTATCATTCACCTCCAGCTCGTCCAAAATACCAAAAACCCAGGCCCAATTTTGATCGCAAACCACCCAAAAAATACACCCCTATTGCTGAACCCATGGACCAATTGTATGAAAGATTAGAAGATGTTGGATATGTTACCCCTATTGCCGACGTGGCTATGGAAAACTCGTCACAATGGGTCAACCCAAACAAGACGTGTGAGTACCATTCTGGTGTGAAGGGACATACTATTGATGAATGTCGCACCCTGAAAGATAAGATCCAAACACTGATTGATACCAAGGTCATACAAGCGAAAGAAACCACACCTAAAATCCGCAACAACCCCCTCCCGGATCGTAGGGATAAAGGAGTCAATGTAATAGAAACCGCTGAAGAGTGGGATCCCGAGGGATAAATCGGACTTATTCGGGAGGGTGATGATCCTAAGAAGCCGTCAGTCATGCTCAATCCCATTGTGATACAGGTACAGTCGCCAGTCAAATATAAGGTAACCGCATCGGCTCCCTTTGAAGTAGAAGTTACACCACCTACAACTACACCTGCTCCGTTTGAGGTAGATGCATCCACACCTTTCTCTGTGACGATGACATCCACACCCCCCTTCAGCTCCAACGTTGTACCTTGGGATTATGTTGTCGAGGCTAGGAGAAAGGGAAGGTCAAAGATGGAAGAGTCTGCGCTGCACAAGGAATGACTAGAACAGGTAGAATTTACACACCTGAGCATTTGGGAGAGACAAGTAAGCAAGCTTCCAATAAACAACTTGTCATCGAAACTGGTCCGGACGACCTTTAGAGGAAAGTACAAGCAAGAAAGTATTCTGTTATTGATCATCTGAATAAGACTCCCGCCTAGATATTCATCTTATCGTTGCTGCAAAATTCCAAAGCACACAGGAATGCTCTGATGAAGGTACTAAATGAAGAATATGTGTCGAACAACATTACTAGCGGAGAAATGGGACATATGGTAGGACAAATGCTGGAAATCCATAAGATCACCTTCCATGAAGACGAATTACCACCTGAAGGATTAAGCCACAACAGGGCACTGCACATCACAGTGCAATGTGAAGATAAGTTTATTGCCAAAGTTCTGATAGATGGAGGGTCCAGCCTCAACATGTGTCCACTGACAACTCTGAAAAGGTTGGGCAAGTGCCTACATGAAATACGAGAAGGATCTACGAACGTGAAAGCACTCGATGGGTCACAAAGAGCTACGATTGGAGAAACAATGCTTGCAAATGGGTCCTACCTGGTTCGATGTTGAATTCCAGGTGCTAGACATATCCACCTCATACAATCTGTTGTTGGGGAGGCTTGGATACATGCCCCAGAGCTGTCGCATCCACTTTGCACCAAGTGGTAAAATTTGAATGGAACCATCAAGAAGTGATCATCCATGGAGATGGAAGCAACCCCATTTACACCAGTCAGACTGTTCCGGTGGTAGAAAATAGAAGGAAGTTAGGTGGAGAAACCTACGATCATATCGAACGTGTTAACATGATTGAGAAAGATAAATGGTGGAGGAGTAAAATAGAGAGCATACTGGCATGGGCAGGTAATGAACCTGGAAAGGGGCTTGGTAAAAAGCTTCAAGGTATCTCCAAACCAGTACAACTGAAGCGCCATGGCACAACCTTCGGGCTTGGATATCAGTACACCTGGCAGGAATATCGGGATTGGTCGCCACCATGGCATGGTCCATACTATCCTCTTGAGCAACCCGTGCTGCACCTGAATCAGACCTTCCATCAGGCCGATACAATATGGGGGTCAGAGGAAGAAGAAGCCTTGGTAGCATTGAGGAATCTGTTCTTGGAAGACGATGATATGGATTGATGAGTAATAGTTGAGGAAGAGGAGGAAGACGGCCTCACTATCCAGATAGTGGATAAGGGAGCATCTCTCAAGAACTGGACCGCTAAACCACCGAGGGACCGACGAGTCCCGGGGTAGAAAGGCTGATAGCATTGTTTATTTTTGAAAATGATTTCCTCTTTGGCATTTTGTTTTAAATAATATTTTCAGTGTCCCGTATCGAAAAAACATTATTTGAAATCATTTTGTTTAACATTTTAAATGTCTTGATGTTTTATTATTACTATTTTCCTTTCATATCTTTATCCCTAAAGCATTACTATTTCTTACCTTGATGAACCAACAACTGTGACATGTAATGAGACAACACAACAAAAGGACAGTGACTCAGAAGAAATAGAAGATGAGGATGTAATACCTGAGGAAATTGTCAGAGAAGTGGAGAACTTTGAGAACAAGCCCAAGTCCAATATGGACAAGACCGAGATAGTCAACTTGGGAGATTCTGAAACCGTCAAGGAAACTCGCATAAGCATCCATTTGTCACCGTCAGAGAAAGAAGAATACACTCGGTTCCTGAAAGAATATGAGGATATCTTTGCATGGTCATACGATGATATGACAGGGCTGAGCACATCCATAGTGGCTCACAAGTTACCTACAAATCCAATGTGTCCGCCAATGAAGCAAAAACTCAGGAAATTCAAGCCAGACATGAGCCTGAAAATCAAGGAGGAAGTCACTAAGCAGATCAAAGCCAAGGTCCTCAGAGTAGTTGAGTACCCAACCTGGTTGGCCAACATCGTACCGGTTCCAAAAAAAGATGGAAAAGTGAGAGGCTGTGTTGATTATCGGGATCTAAATAGAGCAAGTCCCAAGGACGATTTCCCGCTACCAAAAATACGCATTTTGATCGACAATTGCACCAAGCATGAACTCTAGTTCTTTATAGATTGCTTCGCGATTACCATCATATTTGGATGGACGAATAAGACGCGGAGAAAACAGCCTTCATTACACCATGGGAAGTGTACTGCTACAAAATGATGCCGTTCAGTCTGAAGAATGTTGGGGCCACCTACATGAGGGCTATGACAACGATCTTCCATGATCTGATACATAAAGAAATAGAGGCATATGTTGACTATGTCATCATCAAATCCAAGAGGGATACAGATCACATAGCATATTTGAGGAAATTCATTGACCGGCTACGGAAGTACAATCTAAAGTTAAATCTCGCAAAGTGTGCATTTGGGGTTCCTGCCGAAAAATTGTTGGGATTCATCATCAGTCACCGAGGAATAGAGTTGGACACTTCAAAGGTTAAAGCCATCCAGGAATTACCACCACCAAAAAGCAAGAAGGATGTGATGAGTTTCTTGGGACGTCTCAACTACATCAGCCATTTCATAGCACAGTCCACAGTAATATGTGAGCCAATTTTCAAGATGCTGAAGAAGGATGCCGCAACCAGTTGGACCGAGGATTGTCAAAAGGCTTTTGACAAAATCAAGGAATAATTATCCACACCACCAGTCTTAGTCCCGCCAGATCCTGGTAGACCACTACTACTGTACCTTGCAGTGTTAGATGGAGCTTTTAGTTGTGTTCTGGGACAGCATGACGAGACGGGAATAAAGGAGCAGGCCATATCTTGCTTAAGCAAGAAATTCACTCCTTATGAAGCACGATACTCTCTGCTAGAATGCACCTGTTGCACTATAACCTGGATAGCTCAGAAGCTAAGGCACTACTTCTGTTCCTATACTACATATCTCATATCAAGGATGGATCCCCTTAAGTACATATTTCAGAAACCCATGCCTACTAGGAAGCTGGCCAAGTGGAAAATCTTGCTGAGTGAGTTCGACATTATCTATGTAACTCAGAAAGTAGTCAAGGGACAAGTATTAGCAGATCATCTTGCTGAAAATCCTGTAGGAGGAGAATACGAACCCCTAAAACGTATTTTCCTGATGAGGAGGTACCATTTGTAGGAGAAGATATTGTTGAAGCCTACGACGATTGGAGGATGTTTTTCGACGGAGCTGCAAAATTTTAAATGAGTGGGTATCAGAGTCGTCTTGGTATCAGAAACCGGTCAGCATTATCCGGTGTCTGCAAAACTCATATTCCCATGCACTAACAACATGGTGGAATATGAAGCCTACATATTAGGGTTCAACCTGGCTGTTGATATGAATATTCAGGAACTGCTGGTAATCGGTGATTCAGACCTGCTGATACATCAAGTACAAGGAGAATGGGCTACCAAGAATTCAAAAATACTGCCATATCTACATCATGTACAAGAAATGAAGAAGAGGTTCACAAAGATAGAATTCCGGCATGTCCCCAGAATTCATATTGTCCACCTTGTGATCAATAATATAACATCCAGACAAGAATTTCATCGACCCATTCCGTTGAAGATCCATAATCAGCCGGCATACTGTGCTCATGTTGAAGAAGAAATGGACGAAAACCCCTAGTTCCACGACATCAAAGAATATTTGACAAAAGGAGAATACCCGGAGCATGTAAACCATACTCAGAAATGCACCCTTCGAAGATTGTACAATCACTCTTCCAAAGCGGAGGAACCCTATACAGGAGAACTCCCGATCTGGGACTGTTAAGGTGTGTTGACGCAAAAGAGGCTTCCAAATTGCTCGAGGAAATACATGCCGGAACCTGCGACCCACATATGAACGGATTTATCTTGGACAAGAAGATACTCAGGGCCGGATACTTTTGGATGACCATGGAAACAGACTGCATACGGTATGTTCTGAAATGCTACCAATGCCAGATACATGCAGACATGATACGGGTGCCGCTAAATGAGCTTAATGCAACAAGCTCACCTTGGCCTTTTGCTGCCTGGGGAATGGATGTCATCGGCCCAATTGAGCCCACCGCTTCAAACAGGCACCAGTTCATTTTAGTGGCCATCGACTACTTCATCAAATGGGTTGAAGCTGCATCTTACAAAGCGGTAACCAAGAAAATCGTCGTAGATTTTGTTAGGGACCTGATTGTTTGTTGATTTGGGGTTCCAGAGTCTATCATCACTGGCAATGCCGCCAATATCAACAGTGATTTGATGAAATCCATGTGTGAAACTTTCAAAATCATGCATAAGAATTCCACAGCATACAGACCTCAAATGAATGGAGCTGCAGAGGCCGCCAACAAAAAAATCAAGAAGATACTAAGGAAAATGGTAGAGAATCACTAGCAATGGCACGAGAAATTAACATTCGCCTAACTGGGATACCGTACCACAATCTGCACATCAACCGGGGCAACTCCCTATCTACTGGTTTATGGTACCGAAGCTGTCATTCCCGCTGAGGTAGAAACTGTCATTCCCGCTAATAGATAAGGAACCTCTATGAGCAATTAGACCTCATAGTCGGCAAGAGGATGAATGCAGTGTGTCACGGCCAGCTCTATCAGAATAGAATGTCCGGGGCTTTCAATAAAAGGGTCAAACCAAGACAGTTAACGTCGGGGCAGCTGGTACTGAAACGGATCTTTCCACATCAAGATGAGGCCAAAGGGAAATTCTCTCCCAACTAGCAAGGTCCTTACATGGTTCACAGACTATTGACAGGAGGAGCGCTCATACTCGTAGAGATGGACGGAGAAATCTGTCCAAAACCTATCAATTCAGATGCAGTCAAAATATACTATATGTAAACCATTTTTGCTTCTTCATATGATATAAATTGAACTACGCTCGACCTGATTCTCGTTTAAGAGGGGATACGTAGGCACCCATGTGGGTTCGGTCACAATTCAATAAAATTCCATCTTTCCCACAATCAGAAATTGGGGCAGAATTTTGAGAAGGACCCTCAAAATTCATAAGCAAGTTCAGCCAACCGCAACATATGGAGCAGTCATAAAGGTCATCTAGTTAACTGGGGAAGAATTTTGAGGAGGACCCTCAAAATTTTACGGCAGCGGAAGTCGCAATGTCTCTAATAGTGTCACAGTTACTGGTTCATCTATCTAATTTCTAAACTGCATACTACTATGTCTTTGAAAATTATACACGCATGCTTTTGAAAAAGAAACTTTGCTTTAGCCAAATTCTACCCTAATAGCTTGAACAGGATCTTCAGACAGAGTGGAGCAAATCGAGCAAGCAAAGGCACGAACCAACCTCCCCCCGCAAAAACTCACAAATTTTCTTTGGATGTAGGACTATATCATCATGATAAACACCATCGCAACGACACAATCGCTATGCATGAAACACATTGTCAGCTAAGAATACTTCAATCTTACTCTTCTCTTTTCATGGGACTAAGCACTGTCCCGAACCTTGCATGAGGCTAAGCCCTGCCTCTCCACTTGCATAAGGCTAAGTGTTGCCTTCTGTTTGCATGTGACTAAGCTCTGTCTCAATCCTACATGGGGCTAAGCCCTGCCTCCCATTTGCATAAGGCTAAGCACTGTCTTCTCTTTGCATAACACTAAGACCTGTCTCAAATCATTGCATGAGGTTAAGCCCTGCCTCTCTACTTGCATAAGTCTAAGCATAGCCTTCTCTTTGTATGAGACTAAGCCCAGTCTCAAATCACTTGCATGAGGCTAAGCCATGCCTCTCTACTTGCATAAGGCTGAGTATTGCCTTCTCTTTGCATGAGACTAAGCCCTGTCTCAAATCACTTGCATGAGGCTAAGCCTGGACATTCTGTTCTAGGCCTAACCTTTTTGTTGAAAGCTCTGGACATTATGTTCTGGTAGAGTTGATCATGACATACTGCATTCATTCTTTTTCCATCGATGAGAGCCATTTGTTCATAGCGACTTTGTACCCATTCTGCATCACTGAGTTCAACCTCTTGTATGATTCTTAAAGAAGGAATTTCCACTTCGGCGGGAATAACGGCTTCAGTACTGTTGATACCCAATTTTTCCCATGTATATTTTTAAAATACATATATACTTTCAAAATAGTGCATGAGCATCAACCAGTATTTTTCCATAATTTTCTGTAATTTTTAGAGGATTTTTAATCAATTTATTCCAGCATTTTATTATCTAAATAATTACTAATTGCATCACAAATAATTTTATAATAATTTATTACTTAATTTTTATCACTTATGTGTATATTTAGCTTTAATCATTTTATGCATGATTATATTTGTATCTTTAGGCTATAATTGCAATAACTTTGCATATAGCCCATATATACATAATTATATTATTTACACGAAAAATGACTTTTTATATTTTTATAATATTAAGTAATTAGTTTAAATCATTTCCATATACAAATAGCATTTTTTATCATTTTATAAATTATTTTACAAATTATTTTATAAATTTAAATGGGTATTTAAAACATAGCCCTTATTAATTGATTTTTGGGACCTACCCCAGCCCAATACCCTATCCAGCCCAATAACCCAATACCCAATACACTAACCCAACTGCCTATACCCATACCCATACCTGTCCCATTAAACCCGCCCCACCTAAAATCTAATCCTGGACGTTGATCTCAGAAGATCAACGGCCCTAAATCCTCCAACCCTTTTTAATATACCAAACACCCCTAAACCCTAATTCATTGGCCTCAGCCCGCCGTCTTTTGATACTCTCCTCTCCTCACCTCTCTCACCCCCTCAAACCCTAGCCCGCCATCACACTTTCCCATTTGATTCATGAGATTCCCCCTTGATTCCCTGCCTTATTTGGCATTGTTTCTCTACTGGCTACCCTTACTTGATTTATTTGCCTCAAATGGCAAGTGAATCTCAAGAGGCTCGAACCAGATCTGGTTCAAAGTCTCTCATATCTTGGCTATTTCCGTCTATGTTCATCCCAATACCTGTAAGTACGAATATTTTCGTATCTTAGGGTTTCAAATCTCTGGTTCAAACCAGATTTGGTTCAACTTCTATTTATTTTTATGAATCTGGCTATTATTTGGTTGAATCTGTTTAGATCTTTTCAGATCTGACACGATTTTATGTTTGGTTTGGTATTTCTCCTTTAAAATTTCAATACTTCTATCTTTATATTTTCTAGTCTTTTTCTATTATTATTCCTGACCGGTCTTGTTTACCCTAGAATTAGGGTTTTTTTATATTTTAACAGATTTTTGTCAAAAATGTTTTAACCTTTAATAGTTTTCCTTTTTGACTGATTCTACTTACTTTAATTGGTTCCATCTACATGCCTTTGTGTTTCTGCCTATTTTCATAGGGTTCCGATCATTTAATTGTGCATTTTACTATCTTTACCTGTTTGTCTTTAACTCTGGCATTAATTTCTAAGTGATTTTTACTTACCCCAAATTAGGGTTTGAAATCATGTCTTCCCTTTTCGTACAGTACTGGTGTTTACTTAAGCGGTTACCTGCTCTTACCTTATTTGGACCAATGTTTGATTAATAATTTGTGCTACTTCCCTTAACTTAACCTTACTGGCCTGATTTTGTGTTCTGATAATTAAAGTTTCTAATTGATTTTGGAATTAGTTCTTACCTTATTTAACCTAGTACTTGACTACAGATTGATTCCATATAAGGTTTTCCTTAAATTAAGTGGTACTAGCCTGACTTTACTCGATTTTGTCTTGTTAATTGATTCATGCCAGCCTTAATTGATTGTTAAGTTATTTTCATACCTTGTTTGTGTATGATTGGTTCATTACCTTATTTTTTTACTTCATTAAGTGATATTTAAACCCCCTTCGTCACTCCCTTTAGAACAACTCTACAACTCTCGAACTCTCTGTTCTCACAAAAACTTAAGCTCTCTTTGTTCTCTTATTCTGTTTTCTGTGCTAAGTGGCTATTATTTGGCCGGCTGAAAGCCAAGGCCAAATTATCTGGAATTCAACTGTTATTGCATTCTTACTTATTTTCTTCTCAACTGGTATGCCCTAACTCTTGCTATTCTGTTCTCTATGCTCTATTCGACTAGTCTTTTTCAATCCTCAGCATAATTCGGCTTTCTATGTGACTACATGATCCCATTTAGTAATAATGATAAACTAAGTTACTTCAAATAAGGTGACCCTTTTCCTAGGTTAGTTCATTTTGTTTCTTGTTCTGAACCTTGTCAGATACTGTAAGCATGTAATCAAATATGTTTGTGGTTTAATTTATACGTTAAGTCTGTTTCTATTTAAGCCATGATTTCTTTAATATTTAGCCTAATAAAATGCCCAATTGTTTGAAATATGTACTGAACATGAACTTGGTTTGTTTCTTGGTGCAGTACTGTCTGCAACTCTGTATTCTGAATTTGCTTGCTTCTGAAAATTAAACTATTTTATTACCTGCCCCCTTTATCCTTTATGCATTGGTTTTCGAACTCCTACTCTTAGTCATATAGGTTCTCACCACCCCCAGTGTGAGTATTTCCTAGGGTCCTTGAGACTCCTCCGAACTCTGACACTTTGGGGTTGGTCTTCTAATCATTTTGTGATTTATTTTCCGAATGTGGTTCTGGTGTGAGCATTGTCGGAGGTCCTTGAGGCCTTTGGGAACTTTGACACATTGGAAACCTAATTTTATGTGCCATGGATGGATCACTACTATTCTCCAGAGCTGTTATGATTGAAGGCTTGGTTCCCAAGTTTAGATTGGGCCTATGAAGGTTCCCTATAGTGTAATTGCTACTGTTATGTAATTCATTCAATATTCTGGGATGTAATAATCTCTGTACTAATAGATTTGGGGTTTATTAGTAAAAGCTAGGGGGGTTTCCTATATCTTTGTTAAAGTCCAGTAGAAATCCTGCCTATAGGTTTAATTATGTTGATTGAATCATGTGTGTGCCATACTTGTTTAGAGATCCAGCCTATAGGATTTTCCCAATTGTTTGATTCTGTATTATTACATTCGCATACTAGAGATACTATTTATAGGTTTTTCCGTTAATTCTGCATTAGAAATCCTGTTCATAGGATCTTACACATATTTCTAACCCAATGTGCATTAGTGATCATGTCTATAGGATCCTATTTGTTTGAAGTAATGATCTTTCCTCGCAATCTGCTTAATATCTACCCACATACGGTTAATAGATATCATGCCTATAGGGTGAAATCAGTTTCAAACGTAGCAATCATGCCTATAGGATTTAAAGCTAATAGATATCATACCTATAGGGTGAAATCAATTTCGAACTTAGAAATCCTTCCTACAGAATTTAAATCAGCATCAGAGTTAGAAAGCATTCCTATAGGATTTAAAAGGAATAAAAACTAAAATCAGTGTTACACTTAGAAATCCTGTCTATAGGCATGTAATTAATAAGCTCGTAGAAATCATGCCTATAGGATCTTGTTGGTCGACTTTGAATTCGTTCGCTACTGTCAATCACTTAGGCAATATATTTGTAGGACTTAAAAATGATTCTGGGTTTATAATTGTTACATATTACTGCCTGAAGCGCCTAGATTCATGCTCAATAAAATCAGTAGGAAAACAAATAGGTCTTAATGTTGGCCTTAATAAACTGTCTCTGCATTATGTTTTCCCACATAGATATCATGTCTATAGGATTCCAAAGTAATAAATTTTGCATGTTTTGCTGTCTATGTGCGGAGGTCAATATGAGCCCATACTTGTTCCTTATCTGAAAGTCCGATCTGTTATTGTTTGTCGCCTAGATTTTACATTTTTAATATAGGTTGGCCTAGAACTATCCCAAATAGAGGTCCTAATGCCTCCAGGGCCATAGGTAAGGGACGGCTAGTGCACGCATAAGGAATGAGATAGAAACTTCTAGAACGCTTAAGTAACAACTTAAAGATAGTAATTGGGCGGTAAGGAGATGATAGCTCATGCCTTAATACTATGAGTGACACCCCAACTTGAGGGAGTCACAAAGTATTGTATGGAATGATCCTATAGGGTAAAAAACTTAGGACCCCCTATACTCCTGTTTAGAATAAATTGGATATCGCATCTGGTCAAATTGTTTTCTTCTCTTTTTTTTAGACTAATTCTCTTAATTTAAGTTCGGTCGGGACCCACCGTTGTGGACCTCGAGGGGTGCCTAACACCTTCCCCTCAAGGTAATTTGATCCCTTACCCAATCTCTGGTGATGTAAACTGGTTCTATGAGTTAATTTCTCTAGGTGCCCTAACTCACCTTAATCCGTTAGGTAGAGACTCTCTCAATTCCTTACCCTCTCAAAAGTAGTTGTCCCAAAAATGTCGAAACCTGATTTCGCGAGAAAAAGGGGGTGCACGACAAGAACCATAGACCAACAAATAAGTAGTTGCCCAGTCGATGTGCGAACCATGGTATGATATCCAAGTAGGGCAAAGGGTAGCTTCTCGTGCCATTGTTTATGATTATCTACCATTTTCCTCAATATCTTCTTGATGTTCTTATTGGCGGCTTTCACAACTCCATTCATTTGCAGCCTGTATGCCGTGGAATTCTTATGATTGATCTTGAAGGTTTCACACATGGATCTCATCATATCACTTTTAAGTTTGGCGGCGTTGGCGGTGATGATTGATTCTGCTACTCCGAACCGACAAACAATACGATCCTGAACAAAATCTGCAATGACCTTCTTAGTTACAGCCTTGTAAGATGCAGCATCAAACCATTTTGCGAAATAGTCTATGGCCACCAGAATGAACCTATGGCCATTTGAAGCAGCGGGTTCGATTGGACCAATGTGCATTTGTTGCATTGAGTTCATTTGGTGGCACTTGTATCACATCAGCATGTACTTGGCATTTATGACACATTTGAACATACTTGATACATTCTGTTTCCATAGTCATCCAGAAATATCCTGCTCTCAATATCTTCTTAGCTAAGACGAAATCGTTCATGTGCAGTCCGCAAGTTCCGGCATGTATTTCTTCGAGCAATTTGGACGCTTCCTTGGCGTCGACACACCGTAATAATCCCAATTCTGGAGTCCTTCTGTACAGAATTCCTCCTCTTTGAAAGAAGTGTTTGGACAATCTTCGAAGTGTGCGTTTCTGAGTATGATTTGCGTGCTCCAAGTACTCTCCTTTTGCCAAATATTCTTTGATGTCGTGAAACCATGGATTTTCGTCAATTTCTTATTCAACATAAGCACAATAATCCGGCTGATTATGAATCCCTATTGGGATAAGATCGATGAAATTCTTATCTGGGTGTTGTATCATGGAAGATAAAGTGGCCAATGCATCTGCAAACTCATTCCGGACTCTCGGAACATGTTTGAATTCTATCTTGTTGAATCTCTTCATCAACTCTTGTACATGGTACAAATATGGAAATATTTTGGTATTCTTTGTGGCCCATTCTCGTAAAATCTAATGTACCAAAAGGTCGGAATATCCAATTACCAGCAATTCCCGGACGTTCATATCAATGGCTAGTCTGCGTCCTAAGATGCAGGCCTCATATTCTGCCATGTTGTTAGTACATAGAAACCTGAATTTTGCGGATACTGGATAGTGTTCACCTTTTTCTGACACTAAGACTGCTCCAATACCCACTCCCTTGAAGTTTGAAACTCCTTCGAAGAAAATTCTCCAACCATCATAGGCTTCAGTGATATCCTTTCCTATGAATGATACCTCTTCATCGGGAAAATACATTTTCAGTGGTTCGTATTCTCCGTCTACAGGATTTTCTGCCAAATGATCTGCCAATGCTTGCCCTTTGACCCCCTTATGAGTTACATAGATGATGTCGAACTCACTCAATAATATCTGCCATTTTGCTAACTTTCCTGTAGGCATGGGTTTTTGGAAGATGTATTTTAGCGGATCCATCCTTGATATGATATATATGGTGTAGGTACATAAGTAGTGCCTCAACTTTTGAGCTATCCATGTCAAAGCATCGCAGGTGCACTCCAGCAAAGAATACCGTGCTTCGTAGGGTGTAAATTTCTTACTCAGATAGTATATGGCCTACTCCTTTCTTCCCGTCTCGTCGTGTTGTCCCAGAACACATCCAAAAGCCCTATCTAGTACAGATAAATAAAGTAGCAGAGGTCTCCCAGGTTCCGATGGGACCAGGATATGTTGTTTGGATAAATATTCCTTGATTTTGTCAAAAGCTTTCTGACATTCTTCAGTCCAACTTGTTGCAGCGTCTTTCCTCAACAATTTGAAAATCGATTCACAGATAACAGTTGATTAGGCTATGAAACGGCTGAGTAATTGAGACGTCCTAAGAAACCCATCACGTCTTTCTTATTCTTTAGAGGTGACAAATCTTGGATAGTTTTGACCTTCGATGGGTCTAGCTCAATCCCTCGGTGACTGACGATGAACCCTAACAACTTTCCAGCAGGGACTTCGAAGGCACACTTTGCGGGATTCAGTTTCAGATTGTACCTTAGAAGTCGATCAAAGAATTTCTTCAAATCTCCTATGTGATATGTACCCCTTTTAGATTTGATGATGACGTCGTCCATGTACACCTCTATCTTTTTGTGTATCATGTCGTGGAAAATGGTTTTCATAGCTGTCATATAAGTGGCTCCAGCATTCTTCAGGCCAAACGACATCATTTTGTAACAATACACTCCCCATGGTGTGACAAAGGCTGTCTTTTCGGCATCCTCTTCATCCATCCAGATCTGATGATACCCCGCGAATCAATCCACAAAAGATTGGAGTTCGTGTTTGCACAGTTGTCGATCAGTATGTGTATATTAGACAATGGGAAATCATCTTTGGGACTCGCTCTATTTAAATCCCGATAATCGACACACACTCTGACTTCCCATCTTTCTTTGGAACCAGCAAAATGTTAGCCAACTAGGTTGGATATTCCACCACTCTGAGAACCTTGGATTTTATTTGCTTAGTGACTTCCTCTTTTATTTTCAAACTCATATCTGGCTTGAATTTTTTGAGTTTCTGCTTTACAGGTGGACATGTGGGATCGGTAGGTAGCTTATAAGCCACTGTGGATGTGCTAAAACCGGTCATATCACCGTAGGACCATGCAAAAATGTCCTCATACTCCTTCAAGAACCGGATGTATTCTTCTTTCTCTGACGGTGATAGATGAATGCTTACACGCGTTTCCTTGACTGTTTTGGAATCTCCCAAATTAATGTTTCAGTCTCGTCCAAATTAGACTTAGGCTTGTTCTCAACGTTTTCCACTTCTCTAGCAATTTCCTTGGGTATTATATCCTCTTCCAGATCCTCTGAATCACTATCCTCATGTTTCATTGTCTCATTACATGTCACAGTCGTAGATTCATCAGGATAAGTAATAATAACACTGTAGAGAGAAAATGTAAAGGATAATAATAAATATTAAAAATAGCAATCCATTAATAAAAATTTTAAAACGTCAAACAAGTGCAGCTCGATGATTCGAGCAATTATTTTAAAATGAAATACGCTTAAAACAAAATACTGAAAATGTCTTAGATGCTCATAAAATTGCTTTTAAAAATAAATGATGCTAATATCCAGGCTACCCAGGAACTCAAGGGGCCCTTGATGGTGCAGCAGTCCAGTTCTTGAGAAAAACTCCTTTCTCTACGGTTTGAATAATAAGGCCTTCCGCCTCCTCCTCCTCAACTATCTCACTGTCATCCATGTCTTCGTCATCCAGAAACAAATCCCTTATGCCAGCTAAAACTTCATCGTCTTCGGACCCACACATCATGTCAGCTTGATGGAATGACTGGTGTAAATGTGATACTGGTTGTTCTAGTGAGTAATAAAGACCACTCCATGGTGGTGACCAATCCTAATACTCTTTCCAGGTGTATTCATACCCAAGCCCAAAGGTTATACCATACGCTTTAGCTGTATTGATTTGGTGATCCCCTGGAGATTCTTGTCGAAATCCTTGCCAGGTTCATACCCTGTCCACGACAATATACTTTCTATCTTATTGCTCCACCATTTGTCATTCTCAATTGCGTTGACGCGCTCAATGCGATGGTATGTTTCTCCACCCAACTTTCTTCTATTCTCGACGACTGGAACAATTTGATTGGCGTAAATGGGGTGACTCTCGTCTCCATGGATAATCACTTCCTGATGGTTCCACTCAAATTTCACGGCCTGATGTAGAGTAGAAGCTACAGCCCCAGCGGCATGTATCCATGGTTACCCCAACAATAGATTGTAGGTAGCAGATATATCCAGTACTTAAAACTCGACATTAAACTAGGTTGGGCTCATCTGTAGGCTGAGGTTGATCTCTCCAATTGTGGCCCTTTTAGATCCATCAAATGCTTTCACATTCATAATTCCTGCTCGTATCTCGTGCAGGCCTTTATCCAATCTTTTCAGAGTAGTTAGCGGACATATGTTGAGACTCGAGCCCTCATCTATCAGGACTCTGGCGATGAAGGTGTCTTCAAATTGCACTATGATATGTAGTGTCATGTTGTGACTTAATCCTTCTGGTGGAAGCTCGTCTTCATGAAAAGTTATTTTGTGGCTTTCTAACACTTGCTCTACCATGTTGGCCATTTCTCCACTGGTGATGTTAGTGGGTACATAGGTTTCATTCAACACCTTCATCAGGGCATTCCTATGTTCCTCGGAGTTTTGCAGCAATAATAAAATGGATATTTGAGTAGGGGTCTTGTTCAGATGGTCAAACACAGAATATTCTTTTGCATGCACCTTTCTCCAAAGGTCATCCAGGCTGGTCTCAATGATAGGCGGCGTAGACGCAGCTTCTTTGCTTGTTCCTCCCAAATGCTCGGATGTATAAACCCTACCGGTTCTAGTCATGCCTTGCGCTGCACCTGTTTCTTCCATTTTTTTTCCTTTCCTTCTTGCTTCCTCAACATAATGTCATGGTATAGCATTAGACTTATAAGATGGCGTAGTTGCTACCATCACGGTGAAAGGTGTTGTTACTTCAATTTCAAAAGGAGTTGGTGCGGCGACCTCAACTTCAATTGGTGCCTGAGTTTGTATCACAATAGGTGTGAGAGTAACGGGAGATGTTTTAGGATTATACCCTTCCGGAATGAGTCCAATTGGCCGTTTCGGATCCCATTCTTCATCGGTCTATATCACATTTATCCCTTCACTTATGTGATCCGGGAGAGGATTGTTACGAACGTTGGGTGCAGCCTCCTTTGCCTGTATGACTGTAAAGTCAATTAACGTCTGAATTTTGTCCTTCAGAGTGCGACACTCATCAATAGTATGACCCTTCATGCCTGAGTGACAGTCATATGTCTTCTTTGGGTTAATCCACTGTGAAGAGTTATCCATAGCAACAACGGGAATGGGAGTGACATAACCAGCAGTTTTTAGCCTCTCGTATAGTTGGTCTATGGGTTCAGCAATTGGAGTGTATTGTCTGGGTGGTCTGCGGTCGAAATTTGGTCTTGGATTTTTGTAATTTTGGCGGGCTGATGGTGAATGGTAATATGCTGGTTGGGTGTTATAAGTGTGGTAGTGGCGACAGGTTGTTGGCATCTCAGGGGTGAAGGTTGATATGTGGGTGGAGGTGCTTGGTATGTGAGAGGAGACTTGGGACCCTGGGCTACCATTAATGCACCCACTTCTTTCTTTTTGATGATACATCTTGACTGCAAATCTTTATTTGTGGCTTGGAGTGCTTCGAAGTTTGTCACCATTCCGCTTTTGATCCCTTCTTCTATTCTTCCCCCAGCTTGATGATGTCAGAAAATTTATGGTTTTCAATAACCATCAATCTTTCATAGTATGCGGGTCTTGAATTCTGACGAAGATCTTATTCATTTGTTCTTCTTCAAGTGCTGGCCTTACTTTTGCGGCTTCAGACCTCCACCGAGGATCATACTCACAAAAGGTTTCTGTTGGTTTCTTCTTAAGATTCTGAATGTAGAAAATGTCTGGTGCGTTCTCTGTGTTGAACTTGAATCGATCCATGAAATCTGACGCCACGCTCACCCAAGTAACCCACTTCTTTGGGTACTGACTGATGTACCAAGACAAGGCATCCCCAGGGAGGCTTCTCATAAACATCTTCATATGGATTCGTTCATCCTTGCCAACCCCTATAAGTTTATCACAATACGTTCTCAGATGCACTTTCGGATCACCAGTTCCGTCGAACATTTTAAACTTGGGAGGTTTTTAACCCTCTGGCAGTTCTACATCTAGCTGAATACACAAATCCTCATAATTCAAACCCTTGATGCCCTTGACGCCTTCGACACTCTGAACCCTGCTAGTGAGCTTCTTGAGTTCTTCCGCCATGTTCTTGATGAGCAGGTCCTTCTCGATGGGTTCGGGTATATATAGGGTCTTTTGTGGGGTATGGGGTAAATTTTCCACATATATGTGATTTCTTTGGTGGACTCCGGGAATTTGGGCATAGTGATGGTCATTGATTGAGTTTTGGGGGTCAGGGGTAGGTTGCAGTTTATTTTGAGGAGTGTGTTAAGTGGTGGTTTGTGGATATTGAGTCGGATGGTGATGATGTTGTGGAGGAGTAAGTACTGGTGGAGGACTATGGCTTTGAGGAGGTGTGGCGTATTGATGTGGCGCGGGAGGATTTGGTGGATTTTGGTTTTGTGTGTTTTGGGGAGGTGCCGGGTTTTGGGCGTTCGTGTTTGTTGGTTGATGTCGGGGACGTTTAGAGTGAGGGAAAGGTTTTCCAAGTTCTGAACCTGCTCAAGCTCCCCTTGTGGCTCCAATATTTTCTGTTCCATATGTAGGACCAAATCACTTTGTTGGGTACTCCGGCCGTCTAAAGTTTCAATGTTCTCTAGGTGGGTATCATTGTCTTTTCTAATACCACTCATATCATCCATCTTCGTTTTTCCTTTGTTCTTGGGATCACTTGGTGAAGGAGGAGATAGAGGACCTCTGGATCTGGTGTGATATGCTGACGATGCCAGTATGCACGAACCAACCTTTGGGACTGGGAATTAACAAAAGAAAAGAAAAACAGAAAGGTAACCAAGTCAGTAAGGAGTATTAAAATAATGTTTGCGATATTGAACATGTGTTGCAGAATTAATAAATTTGTGTCCTACTTTGAGGGACCTCGTTGTGATCGAGGTATTCCTAAGCGACACATAGACTTGGAGAAAATTGATGCCAATAATTGTGTCATTTCATTAATGCGAAAATGAATCAAATCCTCAGTAAAACGACAATAACGAGAAAGTCACTCATGAAATTTTCCTTATTACAACCAAAGTCTAAAACAAATCTATAAAGCATCAAAGACATTTTTTCCTAATCTACTTGGCCCTAGAAGGACCTTATCCATACTTGGTCTTCTTGGATCTGTCAATCAAGTTACCCAGGTCGGGCATATCCATCAGTAGGTAAGCCCTTGCTAGATGCCCTCCTTCATTGTCTTCAGTGTTCTGACAATCCGAGCATCTCTTTTTTGTCTTCCCCTCCAGTTTCATTAACCCCTACTCCAAATATTCCAATCTCTCTGTTGATTTAGTAGAAATTTCTCTCCATTCATTGATGGTTTCCATATCCACTTTGTGTTGTTCCAAATGCCTAGCTTCAGACTCAAAGACCCTTTTGTGCAGCATCCTATACTTGACTTGCACTTCAACAGCGTCATCTATAACCCTATTTTTTAGATTAATTCCCGGCTTGACGTCTCCCGCTATATCATCTACCAACCATGATGGGTAGTACACATGGACTGCATGATACGTGTCGGGATCTATAGTATCTTTCTCCACAATGACCTTCTGATTCCACATATGTTGTGCCTCAAACTTGAATGGAATGATGTTCCCTTTAAAATTTGCCTTATACTGGACCACGTTGGAAACCCGAGGTATGACTTGTTTTCTTCCTGATTGCCTCTTTACCCTTATAGGAGCATAAGGATAGATTTCCCTTAACCCGATCAACACTAGATGAGTAGTCTCCCTTGATCTGATGATGAACGCACTGCTAGGGAACCATTCAAATATCCAATGTACCTTTTCGTCAGTCAGATTGCTAAAGAAGCCGCACCCAACTCACAGCACTTCCAGGTTGTGCAAACCTATCTAGGATAAATATTATTCTCTTTGGATAATGGTAAGCTATGTAGTCATTCAATGGTCGTCGCAGAAGCTCATGGAGATATTCTCCCCTCTGGAAATGTTCTAATAACCAAACTGCAATTGATTACAACCCTCGAAGTGCCCATACCCCTGCTTGCAATTGATCTAGAGCGTGGTACATTTTGGCCAAGATCATGGGGATGATAGTGTAAGTTTGTCCCTCAATTCCTTCCATTAGAGTACTAGAGACCATGTCTAAGAAAGTGTGGATCATTTCCCCTTTCATCGGAAATACCAGTAACCCAGAGAAGCAGACAATGAACACATAAACTCGGCGGTGCGTCCAACCCAAAGAAGTGATGGCAAGTTCATCATGATGAAGGCAATATAACTTGTTGTGCCCATAACGTTCATAAAGTAATTCAAATGAGATGTATGACTTCTTCAGGCAAAGTAACTCATCATTTTTCTTGAAACCCAGCATTTTCACAAAACCTCGGGGATGCATGCACAGTTGATATTGGAGAGAGGTTTCTAGAATGGTTTAGACCGGTACTTTCAAGTGGACAACTTGAGATGGAAAGGCACAGGACCATCGACTGCAGTGTTGATCGACTAGTTTACCACAAATAAGCCTTTCCAATTTAAAAAGGATAATTTCGGAAGAGTGCGGACACTCATCAAGTGTCGATGTGTTATTAATTGGGCACGAGTGGAATATGATGTGGAGCATGCTTTATGCAGAGATAATAACACGTTGCCAAGTATTTGCATGGTAAATATGTAAAAGCAATAAATACAATATTAAGGTAAAACATAAAAGACGTAAAAGATTGACAAAGAAAGAAGTTAGTTCGTGGAATATAGGGAATGTAATAAATTAAGCAAGGGTGTAGGAGTAGGAGAGAAGGGATGTGCATGTTATAACCGATTTAAGCAAAGGAAGGTGGAGAAGGGAAGGGATGTGCATATTACAACGAATTTAAAAGAGTAAAAGAAAAATGGGAGAGGGATGTGCATGTAACAATGAATTAAACAAGTAAAAGGAAAATGAGAGAGGGGTGGGTATGTAACAACGAATTAAAAGGAAAACGGGAGAGGGGTGTGCATATAGTAGAAAAATAAAGGTGGAAAAGGGTATCGCATTTATAACAAACAAGACTGATCCACATAAGCCAAGTTTGCTATGGTAAGAGCCTAAGTATATCCCCAGCATAGTCTCCATTCTATCGCGCCCCTTTTTCTCGCGAAATCGGGTTTAGACATGTGACAACTCTTTTAAAGAGGTATTAAAAGAGGATAGTCTCCACCTAACGATTTTTAAGGTGCGTTAGGCACCTATTTGCAAATGACTCTGGTTTAACTAGTGAACGCCATCGAAGATCAGGTAAGGGCTCAAGTTACCTCAAAGGGAAGGTGTTAGGCACTCCTCGACGTCCACAACTGTGGGTCCTGGCCGAACTTAAATTATGTGGATTAGGCTACGTGATCAAATAAGCAAAGAGGAAGAAAAAAAGGGGTCCTAAATTTTTTAGCCTAAAGGATCACCTCGTACAACATAAATAATATTTTACAACTCCCTTGGGATAGGGTGTTACTCATATTATTCATCGGGCACAGACTATCATCTCCTACTATCTGATTACTATGTTAAGGTTGTTTACCTAAAAGGGTTCTAATTCAATTCTAAGTCGTGCACTACCCGTCCCATACCTATGGTCCAGGAGGTTTGGGACCTCTATTTGGATGGTTCTAAACCTTATCTAGACTGCTGAAAAATGAAAAAAAAACTAGGCGACAGGCAATAACAGATAAAGACTTCATGTAAAGACAGTTAGAGGCTCACTTTAACCTCCACACTTAAACAACAAATGCATGCAGACATGTATACAAATTAGGAGGTTTCAGAATTCAGAACCTTAAGCCCTATAGACATGATTTCTAGATGGCTTTGAATCAAAGTATGCAGATAGTTTCAGATGAAGGATATTCCTCATAGACAGAATTATTCAAGCATTACAAGTTGGTTGTTGAAATCGCAAGTGTTAAGTCATTAGTCCTATATATGTTGTCCCTAGGTGATCTACGAAGTTGAATGTAACAAAATCTGCTGAGAGAAGTCCCAGAATTATTCATGCTTCCTAACAGTAACGCACATGAAACAGTGTTTGAATGGTTTAGCATTAACCAATTATAGCGAGCAGTTATTCCCTATAGGCAGGAAATATAATGCATAGTATTTAGAGCTTATTTTATTGTCATATCCTAATCCTATAGGCATAATTTCTAGGTAAACAGCGCCAAGTAGAAAAATTGGAATCCTATAGGCGTGATTTCTAGTAGGCGATGAGAATTGAAAGAAACATCAATGACAACTAATTCCTATAGGCAGGTTTTCCAATAACACATAGCAACAAATATAATTGCACCATTTTGTGTTTGCGAGCAGACAGTGTGTGTGTCTGTGCGCTTCCTCTAATGGCATAGTTTCTATAGTGTACATAATAATTGAACAACATATATAACAAATAAATTACCAAGTCTTTTAGGCATATTATCTACCCATTTTTGCATGCAAATATTAAATTCTACCCATTTACCCTTTTTCTAATACCCCAATCATTTATACAAAAGTTATCAAAGGTCCAATAATGAATAAGACAAAAATATTTTACAAACGATGACAATAAGACTTCAGCAGATCCAAATAAAATACCCAGCGCTGTCATTTAAATCAACAATTCAGGTATACAACAGATAACGGGATAGAGATGGATGAATAGGAGTAGTTTGAGATTTAGGGAATGACTAAGGACCAAGTCCTAGTGTCTCAGAGTTCACAAGGGTCTCGATTGGACCCCGAGAAGTGCTCACAATAGGGAGCTCAATGATGGAACCTAGGTAGCCTTGGCTTCAGCCAGCTAAGCATAAGAACTCAAGCGAGCCCAGGTAACAAATGAAGGATAGTAAACCAAGGTTCAGAGACAAAGTTTAGGGGTACAAACATAGTCAAGTTGAGCACATAGAGCAGATTATCAAACAGGCCTTAGGGCTTTAGAACATACTTAGCAATGATTCCGAAAAAATAAGTTTGACATCTAGTGCATAAGTAGTCATACATTAGCAGAATAGGTTTGCAGGATTGGTGAAAGTAGCATATACAGATTCATAATAAAGGAAAAGGAATAAATTATGCTAAGTGTAAGTCCTAATGTTATGAAAAAGTCATACTAATTTGGCAGCAGAACAACATTTAGACATGATAAAAGCAGATTACAACTACTGGAGAATTAGGGAGTTAAAACATGCTAAAGGGCATACTGATAGAGAACAGGATCAAAACATGCTATATAGGCAAGCTATCACCACATAAATTCAGAATACGATAGGAAAATAGACTTGTGCCATGTAGTGAGTGTAAACATTCATGTTTTGAATACAATTGATCAGCTAACCAAAGAAAGAGCACAAATTATGCAGGTAAAGCATGTTCAAATAACAAGATCGCCTAAGGCAAAATTAAACACCAAAAGATGCTAACAAGTGTAAATGTCCCAAACATGTATCGAAAAGAATCTAATTTACTCGAATCAGGTTTAGGCATGCTTCAAACTATCAACATTATAAGGCCTAAAATTGAAGTGAAGCAAACAGAGTTGCACACAAAACAACCCAGAAAATACATTAAACTAACAAAATTCAGAAGTGAAAACATATGTGAATTACAGATACATAGGAATGAAATTACAGTGTCCAGTAATTCACCAGTTAAACAAAGAACAGAAAAGAATAAGCTTCCACAAAACCCAGAATCCCAAGGCGTCAAAGTTCCCAAGAGCTTCGATGAACTCAGGGCAATGCTCGCATCAAGAACAGGTTAAGTAACAAGGTCTTTAGTGGCCTTGGCTTTTAGCCGGCCAAAACAGAATATATAACAAGAGAGTAGCAAAAACCCCAATTTTAGTGAAGAAATATCGATTCAAAAGTCTGTCCCAAGAAGGGAAATGAGGGGGTTTATATAGCAGTCAAAAATTGAACGAACACATAAGGAAACGAAATAAATCAACAACAAATAAGGACAGAAAACATGCAAAATCAGCTCGAAATCAATTTAGGAGAGAAATCCGGTAAACCCTAGTTTTGTAGGGAAAGTGTAAATCACATAAATACAAACGAAATCGGACTCACATAATACAGTGTTGAACGTATGTAGAAAAAACAATGCTCAAAATCAATGATTTGAACCCCTTTTTGTTCGATTTCGGAGATAATTTCTTTCCATGTTTAGGCGAGCACTTAGGTAACACCACAAACGGACAACCATACCAGAAGGATTCGAATATGGTAAGAAAATAGTAGCGGAATCCCATTAGGATAGGGATTAAGGAAGCGGCTAGGGTGTACAAAAGTGAAGAAGAGAGAGGTTCAGGGCGGCAAGTTAAAGGGAATGGGGGATTAGGGTTTGGTTGCTTAATTAAAAGGGAGGGGTTAATTGTGGGTCGTTGATCTTGGAAGATCAACAACTGGGATTTTAAAATAAATGGGGCGGGTTAATTGCGGGTTTTTGATTAAGGATTGGCTTTGGGCTTGGGGTTCTGGGCTAAGGTGTTGGGCCTTTTGGTCCGAAAATTAGTTTAAAAATTGGACCAGCTCTGAAGCACACACAATTTATTAAAAATAATTTATAAAATGGCTAATAAATAAATAAAAAATATTTTTATGTACTAATATGATTTAAAACAATTATTTAGCATTGTAGAAATATAAAATACTATTTTGACACAAATAGTATAAATAAGGAGCCTTTGTATATGAATATAGGCTATTATTACAAAATTAAATAAATAGCTTTAAAAATGTAAACTTAATTATATGAAATGAAGTGAAAAATATTATGAAACATGTATGAGGATAAAAAATAGTAATTTGAATGATTAAGTCATCACAAATAATTTAAAGAGATAATTACTAGATTTTTATGCAATTTTAAGCAAGAAAATTAATTTAAAAGCTCTAAAATTATGGAAAATTATAAAAAGTGCTTGTGTAAATCTTATAAGTTAAATAATGATGCAAAATAATATTTTAAAAGTATTTATGCTTATTTAAAAAATATGAGGGCAAAATTGGGTATCAACAATCTTAATTTTGCTTAACTGCTTTGACTAGAGTGTCTTGATGTGTCCAATCCTTGAGTGAGTCTATGTGCCATGTGTGTGAGGTTTTTGTGTTATTCTGTGCATTGCATTTGATATCTAGATCTTGCCCTGTATCTATGCAAAGCAAAATAGTAGTTTTATGCAGTCTTGGAAGTGATATAGGAGTTTTTTGTTGAGCCAGTTATATGCTTTTACACACCTAATTGTTATGTATCTTAGTTAACCCCGTTGAGCATGTAATCATGTTTCTTTGAAAACCACATTACACGCCTTATCCTTTTGTTTGAATTAACCATTTATTTGAACCATTTACCTATCGTGAGCACTTGAAATTGTATGAACTTTGTAAAAGTCAAAGTGTGGGGTGGTTGGTTTGACTTTTGAGTGGAACTATTGAAATAAAGAGAAAGGTGCACTGTTTTAAAAAAGTAAGAGCCACTTGAATTGAAAAATAAAGAAAAAAAATATAGTTGTATGATTGTGAAAAATGATCTTTGATAAGTGGTAACTCTTGATGCAATTGTGCTTAAATATTTTGGGAGTTGATGTATATTGGTGTGAGGGTGAAGTTTTGGTTTGTCATAAGTGTGGGATTTTGAATATTAAAGTGTATGTATTAAAATTCTTAGGGAGGTGTAGTCACTCTTATATCTAAATGTATCATACCCATCCCACAGCCTACATTACAACCAGTTAAAAGTCCTACTTGATCCTTGATTGAATGAGATCAATTAGTAGAGTAATAAACTACAGGAAAGCCTATGGTGAATCTTTTGTGGCATATGAATTTTGGTTTTGAGAGTGAGTGAATTCTTTCTATCATGACTTCCTAATTGTTCTTAACTTTTATTCTGTGTGGGGCTACTGTCTTTTGTTGTGTGAGGGCACTTCATTCATGAAGGAAAGATAATTTTTGATCTCTATCTTAGAGTAAGTGAGTAAGTTATGAATAATGCGTGGTGCTTGTGAGTCAGTCCTTGAGGTGAAGATGTTACACTATTATGCGTAGTTATTTTAAATATTCTTGGTGTGATGAGTTAGGAGAGTTGCTTAGTAAGGTTGTGTCAATATAGAGTGTGGTTTTATTTCTCGAGGACGAGCAATGATTTAAGTGTGGGGTGTTGATGGTAGACTATAATCTCATGTTTTAGACGATTATTACACTCTAATTTACTGCACTTTAATTAAGTTTGAGCTTTCACCGCTAATATTTTGCACTACTTGTGTGTTTTATGCCTTGTAGGAGTGATTCCGAGATATATAGATATTATGGAATGAACTAAAGTGATTTTGAGCTTTGAAGTCTGAGTAAAATCTCAAGGAATTAAGCCGGGATCGAGTTCGGGGATCAACGGATGATAGTCGAACGAAACGAAGAATCGAGCAAGCATATTGCGCAGTGTCTAGTAAAATGTACATAACTTTTCACTTAGATCTCCGTTTGGACTCCAAAATATATCGTTGGAAAGCTAATTCAACGGGCTACAACTTTCATTTTCTGCATTTTCCAAAATTTCTAAGTAGCGCGATGCACCGTGCGACGCATCAGTGTAAAAATCTATCAGAAAATAACAAACTTCAGAGACTGGGTTTTTGGGGTCTGTCAGGAAAAAGCACTCATGCTACGCACCCTGTGGCGCGCAGTGTGACGCATGAAAAGAAAAAAGTTTGCAATTATTCCTATATCGGCTAGGAAAAAGGAATTTCGTCTAGGCCCGACCCTACTTGGTATAAATACATGGAAAAAAGGTATTTTCTGGACTTTTGACACATCTAAGACTTAAGGAGGCTAGAGAGAAGGTGGAGAAGTGGAAGCACAAGGAATTCATCATTCAATCCTCACTCAAGACAAGAGTTTGGATCGTTTTATGTTTTTCTTTATATTTGTGATAAATTACTCCATATCTATGGAGTAGTTCTCTTTAGGGCTTGATGGATTTGGCGTTTTCATATTTGTTTGTGGATAATTAACTCTAGTTTTATGTGTTGAATTATTTTGGGTATTTTAATCGTGAAAGGCATAACTTGTGATATTCTTGCATTATATTTTGTCGGTTGAATTCATTGATTCATTTTAGTAATCGAAAGAGTCTAGTTGAATTGTTGATTAAACTAAGTTAGGAGGATAATCGAAAGACGTTCTCCTAAAAACCAATTCACCGCGAATTCTTGCGTATCTTCACATGCTTATAATTGGTTCATCTTGTGAGGTTGAGACTTAATCGAGAGAGGAGTTTCTACTAATCAATTGAACTAATAATCAAGTGAATTCGAGAAACTCACTTGAACATTAGAAGTGAATTATCTAGAGTTAAATCCCAAACATTTATCGTGCACCTATCCTATCAACCCTATTTCCCCCAATTGATACCCTTCCTTGATTATTACTTGTGTTGTTTGTCACTAGTCAATAGTTTAGAAACTTAGGTAATTTTAGTGTAAATCACATAAATCTCCATTGTTGATCATCTTAGATAGCAATCGAGATATAAACTATGAAAATACTATTTAACTCCAATCCATGTGGATACGATATTATATTTTACTATATTCTACTAGTGAGCATATTTAAGTGTGTGTTTCAAGCTCATCAAATTTTGGTGACGTTGGCGGGGATTGATAATCAATAGTGTTTGAAATAGTTTGTAGTGCTAATTCAAGAATTTTTCTTTTTCTTTTTATTTTATTTTTCTCTTTTTACGTTTGGGTGTTCTTTGACTGTGCGCAGGCTACAGGTTAGATTGGTGCATGACCCGATCTTCTAGGAAGGAATTGCAACCATACGAACCAGAAATCGAGAAACATCTGTGATAGTTGAGGAAGAAAAGAAATCTCTCTGAGAATAGTGAAATGGTTAGGCAATCCTCAACCCAAGAAAAGATGGCGGGAGATAATGATAATGTTGATTTGGCTGCGAGAGAGGCAGCCCAACTCAGAAAGAAAGATGCAAGAGATGTTGAAGAAGCGGCACTCAGAGATGCACAAATTGCTTATGAGGAGGAGCGAGCTCGAAGAATGGCTTAGAATTAGCCCTTGGGTGCAGACCAGTTTGGAAACGTAGCTACCGGCCAAGGGAGACCACTTGGTGATTAGGCTAGACCGGTATACAACTAAGGTTTATCAAGTGTGAGACCACCTCCAGTAGCAACCAACAATTTCGAGTTGAACCAAGGGTTGCTTCAAACCCTCAAAAATAACTGTGTCTTCAGAGGAAAGATGAACGAAGATCCAAAAAATCATCTAATGGATTTCGAGGAGATCATGAACACCTTTCAATACAATGGTGTATCACAAGTTGCAGTGTACTTAAGGGCATTCCCCTTCACTCTAAAAGATGATGCAAAGCACTAGCTTCGAAGCTTGCCCCAAGGATCAATTAGAACATGGAAGGAGATGGCCACAAAATTTCTTGCTAAATATTTTTCCTCAGCTAAGACGAGCAAGTTTAGAAGAGAAATCCATAACTTCTACTAGACTGAGACTGTGTTTGAAGCACGGGAGAGGTTTAAAGAGATTGTGTGAAAGTGTCAACACGGCGGAATTGAACTCTGGATGCAACTCCAGGACTTTTGGGTTGGTTTGACACCGACCTCATGCAGAACATTGAGCAATGCAGCTGGAGGTCCGTTAATGAAGAAGACTCTAGAGGAGATAGTCACTATTCTAGATGAGTTATCTGAAGATGCAAATCAGTGGCCCTCAAAGATTGCTGAAATAAGAAGACCAATTGGTGTTCACCAAGTTGATGCTAACACATCTGTGCAGGTACAACTTGATGCCATGGCAAAAGAAATCAGGAAGCTGGCCTTAGCTTCAATACACAATGAGCCTCATGCAGCATTTGACATATGTGGAAAAAGACACCCTAATCATGAGTGTCAAGCTTCAATGGAGGAAGTTAATGTTATGGGTAATTACAACTTCAATGCAATGGGTCAGAAGCACTCTGGTTTTTCATGGAGTTCACCTGGGGGTACAACAAATTCATGGCAACAAAACAACTCCAGATTTCAAGGAGCTCCTGGTTTTGTGAATCAATAGAGGCCGCAGTTTCAGCCTCAACAGCCAATTCAGTCAGAGTTAGAAGATCTGATGAAGTCATTCATTGTCAAGACAGATGAGAGATTAGATGCTCATGGTGCAACTATCAAAGAACTGGGAACAGGTTTGCGTAACTTGGAGATACAAGTGGGACAAATTACAACTATATTATTTGAGAGGATCACAGGTACTTTGTCAGCTGATACTGAAAAGAATCCCAAAAAAAGGGTAAATGATGTGACTTTGAGAAGAGGAAAAGTGTTGAAATATCCCACTCCAATTCAAAAATAAGTTGTGCCTGAAAAAGAAAGTGGGAAGGAGCTGAAAATTGAAGATGATGATAAGAAGACTGAGAAAAAGAAAGGCAAGAAGGGAACTGAGAAAAGAAAAAAGAGGAAACTTCAAGAAGGGAGGAATCCAATGAAGAGAGAAAGCACATGCATGTTTTACCTTTTACCCAAAAGATTTATAGAGAAAAGCTGGACAAGCAATTTGATAGATTTCTAGATATGCTGAGACAAGTTAATGTAAATTTTCCATTCATAGAAGTTCTCTCACAAATGTCAGCTTAGGCCAAATTCTTGAAGGAGATCCTTACAAAGAAGAGGAAGATAGAAGAGACCTCAGTAGTCAAACTTACAGAGCATTGCAGTGCTATTTGCAAAATAAACTCCCACAAAAGTGTGGAGATCCAGGGAGTTTTACTATACCTTGCTCTTTAGGCACTCTTAACTTTGATAATTTTTTATGTGATTCAGGTGCCTCAATTAATCTAATGGCATTGTCTATTTACAGAAAATTGGAGAAGGAGATTAGAGATATAAGGTCGGTGCCAATAACTTTGCAGCTGACAGACCAAACAACTATAACACCCAAGGGGATAGTAGAAGATATTTTGGTGCGGGTGGATAAGTTTGTATTTCCTGTAGATTTCATAGTGGTGAATATGGAGGAGAACAAGGAGGTCCCCCTCATCCTAAGAAGATCATTTTTAGCAACGGTTAACCGATACTTCGAACCTACCCGAAAAATCCGTTCACCGTCCCAACCCAACCCTGCCCGGCCCCCCTACTTACCGGTTCGGGCTATAACCGGTCTGGGCCGGCGGGAACCGGGTCAACCTGGCCCGTTAGACACCCTTAATTTATCCATGAGTTCAAAGGAATAACCTGGTATTGTTTATTTGAAATATGACATACAAGTAATGTTTTATTCACTTGTGGATGCAGAATTTATGTGTATGTTTTTGTAATTATCTTTGAATTTATATTCAAATTCTTTTCTTATAGCTATAAATAGGAAATCTTCTTGATTATTGAAACTCATATCAAATTCTCATCTCCAAACCTTGCTCTTAACTGTTACCATGAAAAAGGAAGCATTCCAAAGAAGAATGGTATGTGATAGTGTAAGCATAACAAAGAATGCAGACTGAGGAATGCAATTATTCAAGTGCAGGTATAATTTATTCGGATAATGAAATTAAGTTATCATAAAACAATGTCAGCTAAGAGTAAATTTCATGGGTTGTCATTGAACGTTGTATTCATTATCCAAAAGTCATTTTCTTTCTTTTGTTACGTAAAAGTTATTCAACTTTGTGTCTATTACCCAAAAGTGACTTATCTTTCTTTTGCTACACAAAAATCATTTTACTATGCTCTAGTTATCACAATAATTACTTTGACCAGATTTTATAAACCTTTCACTTGAAAAGTCTATTATGCCCTTGACATTATAAATTCTCTCATTTATGTAATACCTTCTATGTTATATGCTATATTATATACTTTTACCCAAGTATTTTACTTATAATTAAAATAACTTAATATTATTTTATATTCGTACATTAATTTTTTTTCTTAATATTAATTTTCAAGACATATAAGTATTATATCAAATTTGTCAGTAACATTATCGTGAACAAATCTCAAGTCCACGTTCTTAATCATACTTAATGAAATATGTTTAATGAAAATTAAAAAATCAAAGCTTATTGATTTATCAGCTAAGCCATATGCATTAATTTTATAAATTAAATTTATTATATTTAGCAAAATGACACATTAGATTAATTCTTTCAAATAAATAATATTAACAGATAAAACTTTAAAAAATATAAGATTAAATACAATTATCTTTGAAACTTTTCTTAAAACTTTTATTAACTATAAAAAACAATCATTTGTAAAACAAAAACAAATCTATTTTTATTATTTTAATTAACTATTTTTTATCACTTTTATATTTAAAATATGTTAATGTTTGAATATGATTAAATAAACTGAGTGCCATGGAAAAATTAAATGTATGGATTTATTATAAAAATAATTTAAATTATTTTAATTATAAGTAAAATACCTAGGCAGTATATAATGTAGAAGGTATTACATAAATGAGAGGATTTATAATGTTAAACACATAATAGACTTTACAAGTAAAAGTATTATAAAATTTGGCCAAGGTGACTTTTGTGATAAATAAAGCAAAGTAAAATAATTTTTATGGGACAAAACAAAGAAAAGTGACTTTTAAGTAATGAACACAAAGTTAAATGATTTTTACGTAACGAAAGAAGAAAATAATTTTTGCGTAATAAACACAATGTTGAATGACCACCCATGAAATTTACTCTTCACCAAATTAACCTTGAAAAAATAATCTTCATACCGAAACTGTTTAGGCCATCAAAGAATCGCGACAACTATCTCTCATTGCTCAATTTGTTCACTTTAATCCTGCTTATACAAATAGAGGTTAAATTTATTATGGTGGCTGTGGCAGCCATTATAAATTAGGAAAAATCTCAATCATAAATCGTCATTTCTGCATATCTGAGAACAATGTCTAAAGAGCCTGCTTATTCCCCTTCAGCATATATAGTTTTCTATTGACCTAGCGATTTGTTTATTACTTTAATATTCTATTTTGTCCATTGAATGAGCAACTTTAGAGGCAATATTAGAAATTAATCCTTATGTTATGAGTCACTAGCGAGCTGATTTTGATAAGTTGTGGTATATACATAAGCGACTATTCGAATAGATTTTTCTAAAGATTACTGATTGCAGAATTTTCAACTCTCAAGAAAATTGGCAACAAAATGTTTTATATTAAAAACTCAAAGTTCCATCGGAATCGATAACAAAGATGTGCGTTGGTCTCTATTTTCACACTGACAGGGACGGAGGCAACATTATTAATTATTTAGCTAATTTTCTTCTACATATATAGCTCCATTCTTTCGGCTCTCTTCTAATATAAAGGACTGATTTGAGTAGCTTATAGTGGAGTACCTTAATACTCTGGCAACGCAGAAGAGGCTAAATAGATGAGATGTCTTAGCTCAGAAGTTCCTTGTTGCTAATGGATCATAATCATATATAAGTTTCTCCGGCCTAAACAAATCAACCTTTAACTCTTCTTCTGGTATCCGCCCTTACCTTACGCGAAGCATATCTTATTTGATAGAATATGAGGGTCCATCAAACTATATAGAGAACCAGGTTCTCTATTAGTTTCCGTGGATTACACACACAACAGAATGTTGTATACGGTCAAAATCGGGGAAGGCCGATTGTTGAGTTTCTGTGGCGCCCCAAATCCGGCCTAGATGGCCTCGAAGCAGGGTCTGAGGATCGACTCCGAGGCGTGTCCCTCGAGATGGTGTATCGGAGGCTCATCTCAGCATACCTCGAGACAGGATAGAAATCGGAGACCATCATGGAAAGGCGAAAATTTTCCAAAGGCACGTGATTAGAGCTGACAAGGCCTGCGAGAATAGTACGAGTCCGTACTTAGCTATTACGTAGTTGTACCAATAGCATTTCTTTTGTCATAATTATACATGTACTAGTTGGGATCCCTCCCCCCCTCCCCCTCCTATATAAAGGGGGCCCTTGTCATTTTGTAACACAGATGAATATTCGATACAACAAGAACATTCCCTGCTCTCTTGCCTAAACGTGCTCTACAATTATTTCACTGATTTATTACTTTCATTTATTGTGTTCATTAATTGTTCTTCATTTATTGTTCATTATTCATAATAAAGGGACATCCTCGAGGCACCCAATATTGTTATCCCTTCATCGATTGCCCCCTATAGAGCGTAACAATTCGACCTCGAGGCCCAGTTCCAGTGAGCTCGAGGCCGAGCCTAGTAACAACTTGGTTTGCACACCACTACTTTCATTTATTCCTATCTTACTTTTCTTACTCACACTTAGAATCTATTGCCTAACAACTAGTATTAAAATAAATCACATATTTTTAGAACCACAAAATCAAATATAATTGTTAATACCATTTTCTAGGTAAACAGTCTGGCGCCCACCGTGGGGCTAAAAATAATAGTGATTGTTTTAGTGCTAGTTTTCTGAAAACACAAGTTATTTTCACACTTTTTCTTGTCCAAGAATCTTTGATTTCAGGTCACGAAATATCTAACTCAGTAAACGCACATGAAAACGACGGTCCTGAGGATCATGGAGAAAATAGTGCAGCTGCTTCAGGCGTCGGTGTACCACTACAAAACCCTGGGGTGGCACAAGCACAATTCCCCGTCGATGTGGGCTCACGCAATGCTCAACATGTCGATGTAAGCTCTCGCACCGACGTAAGGTTCCTGGAGAAGACCAACACAAAGCACAGAGAAACTCCTGCTCGGGAGGAAAGGGAAATTAGCCTGCAAGTCATTTTTGAGATGCTACAAGCACAACAGGTAGCTATTGCTCAGCTGTAGAGTCATCAAAAAACTCCAAGCACAGTAGCATCGTAAACGGATCCTCGAGTCGAACAGGCACCAGAGAGATCGAGCGGCAACAGGTCAGCAGCAGACCCCACTATTATGAAGATGCTCGAGGACCTTACTAAAAGGATTGAATCAGGGGAAAAGAAGATAGAATCTAACGACAAAAAGGTGGAGACCTATAACTCGAGGATCGATCAGATCCCGGGTGCATCCCCGATTCTGAAGGGTGTAGATTCAAAGAAGTTCGTGCAGAAACCATTTCCATCGAGTGCGGCTCTGAATCCCATTCTGAAGAAGTTCAAGATGCCCGATATGCCGAAGTACAACGGGACCACGGACCCCAATGAGCACATCACTGCCTACACTTGTGTTGTAAAGGGAAATGACCTAAAGGATGACGAGATCGAATTCGTCTTGTTGAAAATATTTGGAGAAACTCTATCAAATGGGGCCATGATGTGGTATTATAACCTACCCCCGAACTCAATAGATTCATTTTCCATGTTGGTAGACACTTTTGTAAAGGCACATGCCGGTGCCATCAAGGTCGCTACGAGGAAGTCTGATCTCTTCAAAATCAAACAGAGAGAAAATGAGATGCTAAGGGAATTTGTCTCTCGCTTTCTGATGGAGCGAATAGAATTACCACCAGTTTCCGATGACTAGGACGTGCAGGCCTTCACTCAGGGCTTGAATGAACGAAGCTCAATAACTTCGAAACAGCTGAAGTAGAACTTGATTGAGTATCCCGCTGTAACTTGGGCGGATGTGCACAAAAGGTATCAGTCGAAGATCAGCGTCGAGGATAATCAATTAGGAGCCCCCTCTAGCTTGGTATACCCAAACAGGCTCCTAACAAATGAATCAAGGTCTACCGAAAGGGAGTCGAGACCAGGCAAAGAAAGGTATCAGTCGTACGTCAAAGATCGAAGAGACACTTCGAGGCGTAATATACCTCGAAATGATCGAGGAATAGATCGAGGCCAAAGTTCTCGGGGACTCATGAGCAAGACCGAGTTTGAAAGGCATTCGAGGACAACATAGGCACCCTGATTGTCATAATACAACTTCAATAGAGATGTCTCAGACATCGTATCAGCTATGGGTAAAATCAGGGATACCAAGTGGCCAAAGCACGCATGGTCGGATCCTTCCCAAAGGAACCCCAACTTGGTGTGTGAATAACATGGCATTCACGGCCACAGGACCGAGGACTGTATGCAGCTTCGAGATGAGGTGGCTCGGCTAATCAACGAAGGGCACCTTCGAGAATTCTTCCACAATCGAGCCAAGAACCACTTTCGAGAAAGAGAGGCAAACAAAAAGAATGAACCAGAAGAACCTCAGCACATCATTCAAATGATCGTTGGAGGAACCGACATCCCACAAGGGCCCCTGTTCAAACGGGCCAAAGTGTCTATCGCAACGGAAAAGCAAACTCGGAGCTATATATCCGAGGACGCTCTTACATTCAAAGGAGAAGACATCAAGGCCTTGTCCCAACCACATAATGATGCATTGGTAATTTCTTTTCTTTTGAATACCATTCAAATGAAACGTGTGCTCGTGGATCCAAGTAGCTTGGCCAACATAATCAGGTCGAAGGTAGTGGAACAGCTCGGGCTGCTTGATCGAATCAGACCCAGTTCTCGAGTCCTCAATGGGCTCAACATGGAAAGCGAGACAACAAAGGGGGAAATCATCCTCCCGGTCAATGTGTCTAATACAGTTCAAAGCACCAAGTTTCATGTCATCGAAGGTGACATGAGATACAATGCCTTGCTCGGAAGGCCGTGGATACACTGCATGAGGGCAGTGCCATCAACTCTTCATCAGATGATGAAGTTCCCAATAAAAGATGGTGTTAGAACGGTGTACAGAGAGCAGCATGCGGCAAAGGATATGTTCGCAGTACACGACATGGCATCAACGTTGATATCCTCCACATCGCAGAAGCCATAGGACAAACAGGTCCTCGAGGGACAGGTATTCTATGAACAACCGAACGAGGATGATGAAGAAGACTTCCTCACTCCTTGAACCTTCGTTGCCCCTGAGGAATCGGATGCAACAAAATCAATGGTCGAAGAGCTGGAACAGGCCGTTTTGATCGAACATCTCCCAAGCCGAAAGGTATACCTGGGAACGGGATTAATCCCCGAACTCAAGAAAAAAATCATTCAATTTCTTATAAACAACATTGATTGCTTTTCTTGGTCCCATTTAGACATGACAGGGATCCCGCCGGAGATAACCACCCATCGACTAAGTGTCGATCCCAGGTTCAAATCGGTGAAGCAAAAAAGAAGACCTCAGTCTGAGGTAAAACATGCATTCATCAAAGACGAGGTAACAAAACTCCTCAAAATAGGGTCCATTAGGGAAGTCAAATATCCCGAATGGTTAGCCAATGTAATAGTAGTCCCCAAAAAGGGGAATAAGTTGAGAATGTGCATAGATTACAAAGACTTGAATAAAGCATGCCCTAAAGACTCATTCTCATTGCCCAACATCGATCGCTTGATCGATTCCACGGCCGGCCACGAGATTCTCACTTTTCTCGACGCCTACTCTGGGTATAATCAAATTCGAATGAACCCAGAGGATAGGGAATAGAATTCGTTCATCACAAAGTATGGTACATACTGCTACAATGTAATTCCTTTCGGGTGAATAGCGGCCTTAGGCCGATTCATCTCGAGGTCATCAGACAGGAGTCATCATTTCTTCTCCTTACTCAAAAAGAAAAACAGCTTCGAGTGGACTCCGGAATGCCAACATGCCTTAGAAGAATTGAAGCAGTATCCATCGAGCCCGCCATTACTCCACACCCCGAAGGAGGATGAAACGATGTACTTATATCTGGTTGTATCCGAAGTAGCGGTAAGTGGTGTGCTGGTTCGGGAAGAACAAGGTACGCAATTCCCTGTCTATTACGTAAGTCAGACCCTGGGAAATGTTGAGACCAGGTATCCACACTTAGAAAAATTAGCTCTTGAATTAATAAGTGCATCTCGAAAGTTGAAGCGTTACTTTCAATGCCATCGTATATGTGTTTTAACAATATACCCTCTTCGAAACATCTTGCACAAGCTCGAATTATCGGTCCAATTGGCCAAATGGGCCATTGAACTCGGAGGGTATGATATCGAATATTAACCCCGAACAACTATCAAGTCCCAAATTTTGGCTGACTTTACGCCCACCCTTGTGCCTGAGGTAGAGAAAGAACTTTTACTAAAGACGGGCACATTATCAGGGGTGTGTACCCTATTCACTGACGATTCCGCGAACGTGAAAGGGTCTGGGCTCGGCATAATTCTGAAACCACCTACGGGCGGCATGATTAGACAATCTATAAAAACTCCAAAGTTGACTTACAATGAGGCCGAGTATGAGGCTATGATTGCAGGTCTCGAGTTGGCCAAAGGCCTAGGAGCAGAAGTCATCGAAGAAAAATGTGATTCCCTTCTGGTAGTAAACCAAGTAAATGGGAACTTCGAGGTTCGAGAAGACAGAATGCAAATATACTTAGACAAACTTCAAGTCACATTGCACTAGGGGTGGGCATAAAATCCGAAAAACCGAATTCCGAACCGAACCGAATTAATTCGGTATTTCGATTTTCGGTATTTCGGTATTTCGGTCTAATTCGGTACCGAAATTTTGGTATTTCGGTATTTCGGTTCGGTACACGGTATTGAATTTTTGATATTTCGGTATTTCAGTAAATACCGAAATACCGAATTTTTTTTTTATTTTTCTTTTACGATTTGTTTTTAAGCGATCCGCTAGGCATGAAGCTCTTTGTTTTTAAATTCTATTGCTATCAATTGTCCATACTTCGATTTGTAATTCATGATTCTCACTTTGGCTTTCACATTTCTCTTTATATTTTCAATCTCACGATCTGTTAAAACTTGACAAAATGAGAAAACATCGGATTCAAGTTTCTACAGTCTAATGATACTGACGAAAATCTGATACAAAGAGATGGAATCCATTAAAGTCCTTGTTCCTTTTCATCTCCAAATCTCCTATGTAACAGGAATTTAAAAATAAAAAGGAAGTCTCGGAAAGGTCGATTTGGAAAGATTACCAAAATATTGGTTGCATAGTACCATATTTCTTTAGGAAATTATATTGTGCTTCTCTATCTTTGGAGTAAGAGTGCGAGTCTGCGAGACACGATTATGCTTGTGTTACGTGTAACATGAGAAAAGATTATTTTGCTTCAAACTTGCATCTCTCTGTACTCTGTAGCAATTATATATTTTACAGATATATAATTAACAAAATAATGATTTTGTTTCGTACTTTTTGCCCTCTTTTTTTTACATATTTGTCATCTGCAATCTATTTTTGGTGTTGTCATTATATATTTTCAACCCGAAAAGTTACAAATTTGAATAGACAAAAGCTTTATAACATAGATTTGGTTTAAACCGAAACCGAACCGAAACCGTACCGAACCAAAATAAGAAATACCGAACAGTACCGAAATATTTTGGTACGGTATTTGGTATACACAATTGATAAACCGAATACCGAAATACCGAACCGAAATTCTTAAATACCGAACCGAAGTACCGAATGCCCACCCCTACATTGCACCGCTTCAAAGAATGGACTCTGG
Organism: Nicotiana knightiana; assembly: GCA_005239525.1. Taxonomy (NCBI): domain Eukaryota; kingdom Viridiplantae; phylum Streptophyta; class Magnoliopsida; order Solanales; family Solanaceae; genus Nicotiana; species Nicotiana knightiana. The sequence continues at coordinate 180,133 of ML391497.1, forward strand.
TCCACATACCTCGAGAGCAAAACAGCGAAGCCAATGCACTCGCAAACCTGGGATCATCCGTCGAAGAAGATGACGTACTCTCTGGGGCTGTTGTGCAGCTACCCATGTCGGTAATCGAAGAAGGCCATGCCAAAATCAACTCCACAAGTCTGACGTGGGATTGGAGAAACAAGTACATTGATTATTTGAGAAGCAGGAAGCTGCCCACGGACCCGAAAAAATCGAGGGTCCTTCGAACCAAAGCAGCTCGATTTTCACTCAACGAGAATGGAACTCTATATAGAAGGACCTTCGATGGACCCCTGGCAGTATGCTTTGGACCAGGGGATACCGATTATGTGCTTCGAGAAATCAACGAGGGCACCTGTGGAAATTATTCCGGTGCCGATTCTTTAGTTCGGAAGGTGATCAGAGCGAGCTACTATTGGGATAGCATAGATAAAGGACACCAAGGAATTTTTTTGAAGGTGTGATAAATGTCAAAGGTTCGCACCAATGATTCACCAACTCGGCGAGCAACTACATTCAGTCTTATCACCATGGTCGTTCATGAAGTGGGGATGGACATCGTCGGCCCCTTACCGACGGTGCCAGGTAAAGTTAGATTTATTCTTTTTATGACTGACTACTTCTCGAAATGGGTGGAAGCACAGGCCTTCGAGAAGATAAGAGAAAAAGAAGTCATCGACTTCATCTGGGACCACATCATATGCCGATTCGGGATCCCTTCTGAGATCACATGTGACAATGGGAAGCAGTTCATCGGCGACAAGGTGACGAAGTTCCTTGAAGATCAGAAAATCAAAAGGATCCTATCAACGCCCTACCACCCATGCGCAGATGGACAGGTCGAGTCCACAAACAAAACCATCATTCAAAACTTGAAAAAGAGGTTAGAAAATGCGAAGGGAAAATGGAGAGAGGTGTTGCCCGAAGTACTATGGGCATATCGAACTACTTCGAAGACAAGCACAGGAGAGACACCGTTCTCTTTGGTATATGGGTCCGAGGCTTTGATACTGGTCGAGGTCGGGGAGCCAAACGCTAGATTTTGACATGCCACCTAGGCTCCAACAACGAGGCCATGACTACAGCCCTCGAACTATTAGATGTAAGGCGAGAGGCTTCACTGGTCCGAATGGCCGCCTAAAAACAAAAGACCGAAAGATATTATAACAGGAGAACAAACCTTCGACACTTCGGAATCGAAGACGTAGTCTTAAGGAAAGTCACCCTCAACACTCGAAACCCAAACGAAGGGAAGCTGAGCTCAAGCTGGGAAGGACCGTACCGCGTCCTCGGAGTAGTAGGCAAAGGGTCCTACAAACTTGGCACCTTGGAAGGTGAGCAACTACCAAGCAATTGGAACATATTGATGCTCAAACTCTATTATTGCTAAGGTATAACCTTCCCCCTTTTCATTTTGTGTTTCACGCTAATTTTTCACAAGTGTTCGATTGGGGACACTGAAGCGTCCTTCGACGCGAAGACCTTGGGTTTTAAAGCATGCGTTGCGATCTTTTTCCCTTCGATCGGGTTTTTATCCCAAAAGGATTTTACCGGCAAGGTTTTTAACGAGGAAACATCTATATGCTACCTAAGGAGAGCTCAACAAGAATTCAAAGCTTCTTTTCAATCAACCTCGAATATTGGGGGGCATCACCCTCGAAGGTTATATTTTTGAGAGGATCAAGTTACGCCTTAGAGGGCCTCGATAGGAGAATATTGTATTAGTCCAAATGGTCAAATAAATTGTGTCCATGTATAACATTCGAGCCTCCGAAGGGAAAAACATGTACACATACATCAAGTAATCGAAGAAACCTCTTTGCCTATCAAAACACTTTACGCCTTAAAGAAGTTTACTGCTTTCACACAAAATGGCTCGAGAGCCAGAAACCCTCGAGCACTCGGGGACTGTCAGCAACAGTCAGCTCACCTAGCCATCAAAAACTCGAATACGTAAGACCTCGATGAGGCAACTTTAAGCTCGTAAAACCTCAGTGAGGCAGCATCAAATCTGTAAGACCTCGACGAGGCATGCCCAAACCTATAAGACCTCAATGAGGCAACATCAAAATTTTGAAGACCTCAATGAGGCAACATCAAACTTATAAGACCTCAATGAGGCAATACCGAGTTTATAAGACCTCAACAAGGCATAATCAAATTTATAAGACCTTAAAAAAGGCACAACCCCGATATTAAGGCCAAAGCTATATATTCGAACTTGTAAGACTCCTAAAAAGGCATACCCTCGATATAGATGCCAAGGTCACCTCACCCGTGGACTAATGGCTACGGCCAAACATAAAGACTACGGTCGAATTAAAAGGCTACGGCCGAATTAACGCGGCTTGGAGATGTCCAACTGCCGCCACAAAACTAAAGGCCTCCAATTACTTCAAAAATACTTCGAAAAGAACCGGTTAATTAGGCTACCCTCGGCATAAGCAAAGGAGCTTCAATAATATCAGCTCCGTGCAATAAAAAGGCTTCAAAACAGTCAGACTTCAATAAAAAGGCTTCAAAAATCAGCCTCCGAGTAGACCTCCCGAGGTACTTAACTATCGTCACATATCGACTCATATCGAGGTTCTTGTCGAGCCGTCGAAGAGTCAGACGAACACAAAAACTTCAAAAATCCTTAGCCAAAATGAGGGAAAACTATAGCCATACTAGAGGTTGCATCGACCCAATCTAAAAAGAGCCTAAGGGCCAATGCGTAAGAGCCTAAGGGCCAGCCTAAAACTCCTAAGGGCCAATGCATAAGAGCCTAAGGGCCAGCCTAGAAAGCCTAAGGTCCAATGCATAAGAGCCTAAGGGCCAACTTAAAGAGCCTAAGGGCCTATGTGCCAAGAACCTGATGGCCAAATCAAAAACAGCCTAAGAGGCAATGCCTTAAAACCTGAGGATCGATAGCCCCGACTCAAGCTTAACTCGAGGACCGAACCCTAAACGATCAACTACTATCAATTACTCACCGAGCACAAGGGGTTTATATAATAAGTCTGACACATCGGACTAGTTATCGACAAGCACCAAAGTGTATTTCAAGAAGGAAAAGAAAGACAAGAAATGACAAAAAATAAAAGCTCACAGAGGCATATTTTCAAGGCTCATGATTGGAGCCCTTACACAAAAAGGGAACGAATGAAAACCTATTCTACCGCAGGGGTCACTTGGACGGACGGAGCTCTCTCATAAGTGGTGCCTTAGACAGTTTGGCCCTCGGCCCCCGGAACACCAATGGCCTCCTCCCCATCGGGGACTTCACCTTCATCTCCATCATCCTCTGAGCCGCTGGCCGAATCACTAGTTGAACCATCATCGGAAGAGAGCAGAGTTGCCGACTCTTCCTCTGGGGCCTTCACCCTCTCGATCTCAGCACACAAGTCAATACCCCCTGCATGTACATCTTCGAGAGACTGCCCCCGAGATCTTAATCGGGCATGCTCCAGGGCTCGGGTCAGTCCAAGATCGGCCTCCTCAGATACCTTCCTGGCTTGAGCATTTGCAGCAGCGACATCTTCTCGGTACGAGGATATGAGCGCATCGGCTTCGGACTTGGCTGCAGATAGCGCGGTGACCGATTCAGCATGGAGATTCTTATACTTATTACTTTCCACCCTCGCATCCTGAAGGTGACGCTCAATCAAGGTCAGTTTTCCCTCGAGAGTCTCTCTCTCGGAGGCTATCGCATCCACACGCTCCTTGAGTCTGAGAATCTCAGTATCCCTGGCTCTGAGCCCCTCCCTCATCAGGGCATCTTTCTTCTCATGCTGCAGAAATCAACCCAAAAAGGTGTTAAGGGATAAAGTCGGATAAGCACATGAATAAAAACATACGAAGATTGTATTACCTACTCAGCAAGATCGGTCCGCTCTCGAGAAACCGTCTCTAAGCGAGCCTGAAGGTCATGAAGTTCTTCCTCCTTTTTGGAAAAAAGAGCTCTGAGCTCGTCAGCCTCTGATTAGAGCCTCCTACACTCTTCCTCATAGTGGGTCAACTCGGATTGAGACTTAGCAAAGACCTGATTGTAGAGCACTACCACCTGAAAGCATGAAAGAATAAAATTAGAAAGATGAGGATCAGAACTCTGAGCATAGTCTACAAAAAAGTACTTGTTTGCATAGCCTCTCGGCCTCCTCGAAAATGAGCGAGGTGTTAAGCTCGGGGTTTTCTTCAACCCCAGTAAAGAGTCCTTCGAATACGTCATTCCCCCCGAGGGACGCCCTCACATCAGCAGTCTCTCTATCGTGGACATCCCGTATTTCCCTCGGAAAGAATGTCGGACCCGGTGGAGAATCACTTACATCAATAACCCCGGATGAATCAATTGGGGCTTTCTCTTGGCTCCGGGGAGCTTCAGAACTGGGTTCTCCGAGCTCATCTATCGAGTGCCCCTCGACTCGAGGAATTTTTGGTCGCCAACTGGCTCAGGAACATCATCTGACCTACCCTCTAGAGCCTCTTCGAACCGAGGTGGGATAACGCCAGCAACTTCTGGTTTGGAAGCCTCCGGCTCAACGACCATCGGCTCAGCAAGATTCGAAGCAATCATGCTTCCTCTTCCCCCGGGAGCTAGCGGGAAATCATCTTTCTCTTCACCCCCAGCTCGGGGGCTCGTTGCTACTTTCGAAGTTAAAGCTGCTGAATCAACCTTAGGCTTTTGGGCTTTAGCCTTCTTCGGTTTCGGGGACTTGGTCGGTGATTTTCTCTTTCTCTTCTTCTCTTTGGAAGGCTTTGGGATATCTGCCTCCCCGGAGGGGGCTTCCCTCATCAAAGAGGCCTCTCCCAGGCCTGCACAAACACAAAATGCAGGTACAAAAAATGAAAATACATTCAAGGGTTATCTCTTTTAAAGAGCTCAAGTACAATAGGAGTAAAACCTCACCATGATTTTTAGCTTCCCATCCGGCCTTGGCCATGTCGCGACATACGCGCTTAACATACGGGCAGGTCGAATCAAGCTGGCGAACCCAGCCTAAGAGATCCTTGACCACTCCAGGGTACCACACGGTAGCTACATCATCGAAGGAAGTTAGGTCGAGGGAAGGTTTTCCGAAGAAAAGAGAAAATACTTAATTGGCATGTTCACTTACGATTCATATTCCATTCCTCAATGGTATCCTTTCAACAGGAATCAGGTCCGAGGTCCTAACTCGGACAAAATGACTCATCCATCCTCTGTCTTTGTCTTCGTCGGTACAAGCAAAGAGAACCTTCGAGGCCCGATATTGAAGCTTAATCAAATCGCCTCGATAAAGTTGAGGGTTGTACATCCTAATCAAATGGTCAAGGGTAAAGGGCATTCCCTCGACCATGTTCGCAAAGTGCCTGATCATGTAAACAATGCTCCAAAATGATGGATGGATTTGGTCGAGTGTCACTCTATATTGCCTGCAGAAATCGAGAATCACGGGGTCTATCGATGGCGAGGATGGATCTACCGGACCTAGGGTGAATGGATAGGTGTACACACTAAGGAAGTCGGCTTTATGTGTCGTTATGTCTTCCTCCCGAGAGGGAATCTCCACTTGAATCGCTCTCCCAAGTGGAAATTTGTCTTCACCTTCCCGGTTTCTGTTATCAGGCTAATGTATCGGGACATGGGTTCACACCGTCCTGGTTTGGAAGGCTTGTCGACCTTGAAATCGAAAGATGTTTCACAGGGTCCTGAGATTCACTCCTCAATGAGATGAGGCACTACTACTTTGCTTTTCGATGAGTTTGATGAAGAAGTAGCTTTCTCATCTTGGGGAACAGTTTTGGAGGTCTTTTCCATTTGTGCTAAGAGATTTCGGAAGAGAAGAAAGAAACTGGTTAAGAGATGAATGCAAGAAAGAAGTAGGAAGAGCTGTTGAAGGTTTGAAGGTATGATAAAAGGTAAATGATAAGGAGTAAAGGGTTGGAGTATTTATAGGGGCCAGTCGTACACATTGGGAAAAGCCAAAGGGCGGCTAACCGTCATAATTAGTTCGAGGCTTTTCAAGAGTCGTGCGAACGTGACTCTTGAGCATCCTTTTTTTTCACATCAATCGCTTGCATGACATAACTGACGCAATGATAGAGGCATTGAATAGTTCCAGAATTCAAATCGTTCCTTGTTATTTCATTCCAAGAAAAGAGGGGACTATCTGTGTACGGTCAAAATCGGGGAAGGCCAATTGTTGAGTTTATGTGGCACCCCGAGCCCGGCCTCGAAGCAAGGTCTGAGGATCGAATCCGAGGCATGTCCCTCGAGATGGTGTATCTGAGGCTCATCCCAGCATACCTCGAGACAGGATAGAAATTGGAGACCATCATGGAAAGGCGGGAAGTTCCCAAAGGCACGTGATTAGAGCTGACAAGGCCTGCGAGAATAGTACGAGTCTGTACTGATCTATTACATAGTTGTACCAATAGCATTTCTTTTGTCATAATTATACATGTACTATGTTGGGATTCTCCCCTCCTATATAAAGGGGACCCTTGTCATTTTGTAACATACATGAATATTCAATACAACAAGAACATTCTCTGCTCTCTTGCCTAAACGTGCTTTACAATTATTCCACTGATTTATTACTTTTATTTATTGTGTTCATTAACTGTTCTTTATTTATTGTTCGTTATTCATCATAAAAGGACATCCTCGAGGCCCCCAATATTGTTATCCCTTCATCGACTGCCTGCTATTAAGCGTAACAATTCGACCTCGAGGCCTAGTTCCAGTGAGCTCGGCCTAGCCTAGTAACAGCTTGGTTTGCACACCACTACTTTCATTTATTCCTATCTTACTTTTCTTACTCACACTTAGTATCTATTGCCTAACAACTAGTATTAAAATAAATCACATATTTTTAGAACCACAAAATCAAATATAATACCATTTTCTAGGTAAACAAATGTAAATAACTGAGAGTTTTTACGTGGAAACTTTCCAACTCAACGGGCTTAAAAACCACGACCTACACTTGTAGGATTTCAACTTTATTAGTGAGCAACTTTCAGATTACAACCTATGTAACCTAGAAATTAGCTACTTAATCTCTCACTAACTTATAACAAACGCATTACAAGCCACTTTGTATTCCCTCTATTACAAAGACTTCACAACTTGACTAACTCTAGCCAAGACACAAAAAAGTTTATGATTTACAAGAGTTTCCTAATCAATGCTTCTAAACAAGCTAAGTTACAATTGAAGAACTATTACAAATTTACAACTCAACTAAGGACATACAATTACTTGATATGGGAACTGGTCCGTAGCAATGTTGTTCTTTGTTCTTGATGCACCGGAGAATTGTTGACTGAAGGCTTATCACTATTGAAGAGCTTGAGTAAATTTTATAGTGTTCAAGTCATGTTTTGTCATTGGTTTAATGTTAATATAACATTGATGACATCATTTAAATGATGTAAGCAACTTTTGTACAAGGTTCTTCCCAATGGAAGTGACTGTTGCACTGTGCTATACTGTTGCATGTGCAGTCAGTCACTTTCCAGCTGTGGAGAATTGACTTTGTACAATCACCAAGGGAACCTAAGATCATCTGTTCCCCGTGTTGATTCTTCAACTTATGAGGTTCTGATGAACATCTCCGGTTTAAGCCTGGTTGTTTTCACGCGCTTGGGAATGTGTATCAAATGTGAATCAGGTTCCTCATATGGTTCTTGACATTAAATTTGTTAAATCATCAAAACATAAAACAAAGGTACTTATAACCTTTCATTATTTGCTTATCAAACCTGAGGATGAACAATAACATTAACATGTCAATAAAATGGAAAGTCATGATTTACATGAAATAACACTTCTTATGAAAATAATGATTCATCTAATTAAGACTGATCGAGGTGCATGCATGCTATGACTGAACAGTAGGATCTATTTACGTTCTGGTTTTTTTTTTTCTCGTTATATCTCATCTTGGCCTTTTCCCTTTGTGATCGATTACTAGTTTCCATATCCAAGTTCAACTCCCATGGTGATTCAGTAGTCAGAAAGGAGGCCGGCGACAATCCACAATCTTGAGAATCAGTTGCTGCACTACTTTCTCCTATGATGTTGGAGAGCGACAATGAAATGCTTGAATGGACTGATCCACTTGATGGTAGTACTAAACCTATGCTTCCATTGCAACCGGAATTCATAAGCATAGAATTGGCTGTGACACTCATTGTCTGCAACAGATTCAACTGAACTAACTGCTGCAGCTATTTGTGAGGACTGAAATCCTATGCACTCTTGTCCGGAAGATGATGCCTAAAAAAAAAAAGATATCACAACTAACACACATGCCAAAGGAAAAAAAAATATTATATACATCCTCATGAATATGTTGGATGAAGGCAATCCAAACCCCTGATGTTTTCACTAAGTATATGTTGGATGGCTTTGTTGTGTACTGCCAAAAATCTCGTAACCACAATCAAAGCTCAATGTCCCATCATCCAAGTCAATAGCTTCTAAGAGATTATCTCCTCCTTGAAATCCAAGATCCTTAATATTGGAACAACCTAGCTGCATTTAAGGAAACAAAAATAACATTAGTAACACGTTCTAGCGAGCACTACTAAAAATCCTGTAAAAAGCGACCAAAGTTAGTTGGTCAAAAAAAGCGACCAACTTTGGTCGCTAATTTGGAGAAAATTATTAAATAATTATTTTAAATAATTTACCGAGCAAAGTTGGTCGTTTTTTGGTCGATAAAGTGGTCAACATATTGGACGGGCTGGTCAGACTTGCTTAGTCAAAGAAATATTGAAATTAGCGACCAACTTTGGTCGCTAAGGTGGGACCCAGTTATAACGTTTTAATAATTATATTATTATTTAAAACTTTTTATAAAATATAAATAAATATTATTTAAATTGGCGACCAAAGTTGGTCGGTTATGAAAGGGGAAGCATGTAGCGACCAATTTTGGTCGCTAATTTGGGACCCAGTTATAACATTTAATAATTATATTATTATTTAAAATATTTTATAAAATATAAATAAATCTGATTTAAATTTTGGCGACCAACTTTAGTCGCTAATTTTTAATTTCTCGATAATTAGCGACCAAAGTTGGTCTCTTTTCAGGTCAACATTTAAAAATCACTTTTATATTTACTATCTAAATAATATAAAATAATTCGTTAACACTTTTGTAATACAAGGGATGAATACCCTAAATATATATATATATATATATATATATATATATATAGAGAGAGAGAGAGAGGGAGAGAGAGATAGAGAGAGAGAGAGAGATATAGGTTGAGACGTTTTGTTTTTAATATTCAACGATACATCTGAGTAGGTTATAAGTCGATAAATCAATTGACACACAGATATATTTGATGAAAAATAGTATATATAATTTTTCATCAAATATATATGTGTGTCAATTGATTTATCGACTTATAACCTACTCAGATGTATCGTTGAATATTAAAAACAAAACATCTCGACTTATATAAATTAAAAGTTTAATTGATGAGCTAAAACAATTGTGGTACGATGGTGTTGAAACATATGACATATCAACCAAGCAGAATTTCAATTTGCGTGCTAATTTAATGTGGACAATTAACAATTTTCTTGCGTATGGAATGTTGTCTGGGTGGATGACTGCTGGGAAGCTAGCTTGTCCTTACTGCATGGAAAATAGTAAAGTGTTCACTTTGAAACATGGACGAAAGCAATCATGATTTGATTGTCATCGTCAATTCTTGCCTCCAGACCATGAGTTTAGAAGGATGAAAAATGCATTCAAAAAGAATAAAATGGAATATGATTCTCCACCTCCGATACTTTCAGGTGAGGAAATTTGGAAGAGGGTCCAGAACTTCAGTAAAGTTATTGAAGCTCCACCATATAGATTCTCCGGATATGGTGTTACTCATAATTGGACGAAACAGACTATATTTTGGGAGTTGCCTTATTGGAAGGATAATCTTCTTCGTCACAACCTTGATGTATGCATATTGAGAAGAATTATTTTGATAATTTGTTCAACACAGTGATGGATGTTAAAGCTAAGACAAAGGATAACCCGAAGGATAACCTGAAGGCTAGAATGGACTTACAAGAATATTGCAGGCGGTCTGAATTATACTTGCAAACAGAAAATAATGGTAAGATATTCAAGCTCAAAGCAAGTTACACATTCACTTTGGAGGAAAGACGGCAAATTTGTGATTGGGTAACGAAATTGAAGATGCCTGAGGGTTATGCGTCGAACCTTGGAAAAAAAGTTAATATGGAGGTAGGGAAGTTGAGCCATTTGAAAAGTCATGATTGTCATGTTTTCATGGAGACCTTAGTGCCTGTTGCATTTTGTGGTTTGCCTGAAAGAATCTGGAAAACCATCACAGAGATTAATTTGTTTTTCAAAGACTTGTGTTCTTCCACATTAAGGGAAGAAAACCTACTCCGGATGGATCAGAACATTAGTGTAACTTCTACTAAGACGGAAAAGATATTTTCATGTGGTTTTTTTAATGTGATGGAACACCTTCCAATCCACCTTGTACACGAGGCACAACTTGGAGGGCATGTTCAATGCAGATGGATGTATCCCTTTGAGAGGTAATGTTATAAGTTTGATGTAATTTTCTGTTTTATGTGGATGTTCTTGGCTAACCAAGAAATTATGTAGGACAACTGGCAAATGCAAATAATTTGTTAAGCAGAGGAATAGGATTGAAGGATCTATATGCGAAGCTTATCTTGCAAAGGAAACTACTCATTTTTGCTCTTATTATTTTGAGAGTAATGTGCCATGTGCTAGGAATAGGCCCAATAGGCACACAGTCCAATGTGTGAATGATCCATTATATTCGCATGTGTCCATATTCAATCAACCAGGCCGATGTTCTAAGGATGTTAGAAAGAGAAGTTTGAGCGATATGGAGTACAAGTCAGCTACACTTCATGTGTTGCTAAATTGTCCCGAAGTTGTACCATTTCTCAAGTAAGTATTGATTTAGTAGTTATCAAAATATAAAATTTATTGTGATTACATCTCAATGCAACTATTAAAAATATTTGATGTGTCACAGTCACTTCGTGATTCAATTTGGCCATGATGTTGTATATACGAAATTTGATACGTGGTTCAAACAATTTGTAAGTTTATACTTATAATATTCTAATACTATGTAGGTAAACAATGTTTGGAAGTTATGCTAACTTATGAATTTTTTTAACAATATGTAGGTAAATGATCCAAATAATGGTGTAAATTAATTTTTGAAAGATATATCTTGGGGACCTGGGCTTCAGGTCACAACAATGTCTAAGTACGTAGTGAATGGTTATAAGTTCCATACAGAGGATTGCTCTAAAAATAAAAATAGCAACAACAGCGGGGTGTGGGTTCAAGGTGGTGATGGCAACCAAGTTGGAGATATTGATTATTATGGTGTGCTCAAAGAAATAATAGAACTAGAATATACAGGTTGGCCATATAAGAAATTGATACTCTTTAGATGCAAGTGGTTTGACCCGAATCCAATAAGAGGTACAAGAGTACACAACCAATACAACATAATTAAGGTTAATCATACGAGGGAGTATGATCGTTATGATCCTTTCATAATTGCACATAATGTTAGGCAAGTGTATTATGCTCCTTATCCAATGCGGCGAAATAAGTCCGACTGGTGGGTGGTATTAAAAACTAAGCATGTAGGTAGGGTGAAAGTCGAGAATGTGTTAGATGTTGCATATCAAAACGATATCTCCATTGTTCACCAAATAGTGGATGAACTTTTAAAAAATGATTTGGAACATCCTGAACACATATTGGAAGAATATATAAATGAAGTAACAATTATAGAAAATGAGGAAGAAGAATCAACTGATGAAGCTCAAACTAGTGAGGAAGAAGAATTCTCGGACGAGGAACAATACGTCGATGAGCTTTAAAAAGTTGGTTTCTTTAATAACTCTCGTTTTATAGCTAGTTTATTATATGCTTCAATCTAAATATGTATTATATTATGCAGATGACAGGCAAGGGTCGAGGTAACAATGACCCTACTGGTTCTCGGGGTCGAGAAAAGGCTAGGAAGGGAAAGAGGAGGGTAGAAGACAATACTCCATCTTTTCCACCCTCTTCATAGATGCCTATGTCTGTGCCTATGTCTTATCCTCCACCCCAGGGCTATTCTGAGTTGACACAGCATCACGAGCCCTACACCTTCATGCAGACACCAGGTCTTTCATCACAGGGCCATAGGACTATACATCCGGCATACAGTCCAGCTGCCTCATGATCACATGGATCGCAGTCATCTGCATCGCATGGATCGCATCGATCCATGTCACATCCACATGGATCACATCCATCCATGTCACAACCACTCGGGTCACAGCCATCAGTATCATATCCACTTGCGGTCTAACCAACTATGTCGCACTTACAGGGATTGCAGCTATCTTCATCAGCGACTCTATCTATTTCAGGCCTTCGCCTGCAAGATAATAGCTCTGACCCCCCCCCCCCCCNAGTTTCGGACGATGATGCTGATGATGACGAGGAGGTGCATCATGATCAGTATGGCAGGATCATCATAGTCCCTGAGGGTAATGGGTAAGAGTTATTTGTTATTTTTACGTTTATTGTTTTGTACAGTTTGTAAAATAGGATATTAATGTATTTTTTTTGTTAAATTGGAGGTTCATCCCGAGTAATATTACTACGAGGATAATCACCAAAGCCACCAGAAAGCTTTATGATGGCCCTTATGCGACTTGGAGTGAATTCCCATTCTTGCTGAAGGAGCAAATTTTTAATCAATTTACGGTATAAATGTTCTTTTAAGCAGTATAATTATTTATATTTATGATTTTTCCATATAATATTTAACTTTTGAAATATATAGCAAGTGTGTATGGGAAAACCGTATAGCGCGGAAGTGGCTGCAAATTTTAATCACAAAGCTCGCAAGCGGTTGTCGCATAGTTTCTCCAAAGCTAGACAGTTGAACCAGAATCCTGACTCGTTGCTTCAAAATTTATGGGAGGAAAGGCAATGGCTTACCACAAAGTTCTTAGAGAAGAGCGAAAAAGGAAAGAAAGCTCGCACATCTGAGAAGGGAGGTTCCTTGCACACTGGAGGTGCGATCAGCCTAGGGACAATAAAAAGAAGATTGGTACGTAATTACTTAATTTATTTTAATTTTCAAAGTATATCTATTATGTTTATTAACTAAAATTTATGAGTTTTCAGGAAAAGAAGTTGGGGCATCTAATGAACCAAGATGAGCTATTCAAGGAGACTCATATTGTAAAGAAGAAGAAAGATACGGATCCAGAAAGGTGGGTCGAGGGCCGAGCCTCGACTGTACATGTAAGTTTTCACTTTTTATTAAGTATTTTGATTTACTTTTATATAAACTTTGAAATACTAATTCAATGTAATTTTTCTTATAGGATCGCTTCACAGCTGATGTGGAGGAATTCATACGCAGTCAGCCACCTAATGAGTCGGGTGAGCCAATCCAACCTTCGGACGAGGATGTTAAAAGAATATGGATGGAGGCTGCTGGCGGTCCAAAATGGGGGAAGGTATACGGGCTTCCTAGTAATAAATTCCATCGCTATAAGTGTGGAATGCAAGGAATAGGGACTTCCTCGCAAGGCGAGCAACTTCATGGGGAGAGCCTCTCCGCTATGCGGGAGACTGTGACAAAGCTCACATCCGAGCTAGACGCGGCCAAGGAAAGAGAAAAGCTTAGAGATGCTCAGTACCTTGACATGCAAGCTCAGTACCATGGCATGCAAGCTCAGCTCAAAACTCTCCTAGCTTCTGGAGCTTTTCTGATTTCCCGGTCTCATGAGTTATCGCCAGCGGCTCGACTTGAACGTGAGCATTCCTTATATCCTCCCCATGATCGTTCTTCCCTTCCTCGACAAGTAGACTCGTCTCTATACCGTCTTGTAGATAAAAGTTCATCAGACGGTGATGATAATGACGGTGATGATAATGATGTTGTACAAAACACTCATTGACTTTTATATACTTTGAACTAGAAAATATAACCGGTTTTGAACTAGTTGTAATAAGTGTTAACTTAGTATTGTTAGTTTAATTTGTTAGTTCTATTAAACTTTAATTTGTTGGTTTTAATGTGTTTTTTGAATTCTGTTGTTATTGTTGTTGTGTTATTATTGTTGTTGTTGTTGTTGTTGTTGTTGTTGTTGTTGTTGTGTTGTTGTTGTTGTTGTTGTTGTTGTTGTTGTGTTGTTGTGGAGATTTTGGTATTGAAATTGTATTGTATGTATTGAATATTATTATTTAGGGATTTTGGTATGCTGGCAGGTGGTGTAGCTGCCAAAACAGGCATTTTATGCCAAAATTATTACCCAGAAAAGCGACCAAAATTGGTCGCTTACCTATTAAAAAAAATTCTGGACATTAGACCAAGGTTGGTCGCTTTTATCTAAAAAAAATTAAAAAATTAAATATTGGCGATCAACTTTGGCTGCTAATGAATCCAGATTTTGATATAAGCGACCAAAGACGGTCGCTAATTTATTAAAAAATAATATCCTGGAAATTAGCGACCAACCTTGGTCGCTAATGTACAAAAAAAATTAAAAACTTGAAAATAAGCGACCAAAGTTGGTCGCTTATTAACACAGATTGTTAAATATATTTTTTTTAAAATAATATATATTTTAATTTAGAGACCAACGTTGGTCGCTAATTTTTAAATTTTAATGATTAAAAAAATATCGTAATTTATATATACAGACCAACTTTGGTCGGTAAATTTATATTATTAAAATATTGTACCGGCCAAAGTTGGTCGCTATTTTGGTTACACTGAACATTTGGTCGCTAATTTGGACACGTTTTGGTCGGTATATTGATATAAGAGACCAACTTTGGTCGCTTTTTGTGGTCGCTAATTAGAGAATTTCTAGTAGTGGAGATAGCGATATTACAACCATCCTAGTGGAAAGACCTGACGTATATACACTAAGACTATCAGTATATTTTAATATGTTGTAGCAAGTAATCTCTCTTATTGTACAGGTGTAGTTACCTTAGATGATCTGAATCTTTTTATACGGTCAGTGCATAAAACTTGAGAGCGAAAAAATGGACGGAAAAGAATTAAAATGAAAAAAAAAGACAAGAAAAGAAATATTTAACCTTTGGGAGACTAGATTCATGTAGAAGGAGAGGTACTGAATCTTTATTGAAGGGTGTCAAGTAAGTGGGATTAGAAGGGGTGGGGAGAAATGGAGTTTTAACCAAAGAGGTTAATTCATTTCCTCTGAGCTCTAAACATGCAGTTGAAGAATTATTCTCATTGATACTCACTGGGCTACAAGAGGTATCAAAGCTAACATTACTATTAGGCATTTCACAAATTCCAGACCAAATCTTAGCAAACTCATTAGACGAAGGACAATCACTATAAGAATTCAACTTCTGACGTCAATGTCATGTCCCTCTGCAGCCATTTCCATTGGAATCACAGCCTTGGCTTAGGCAGATTTTATCATTCATGCATTTTATGGTAGCTGACTGGGAACTGCATTTGTCACAAATAAGTGAACGAGGTTGCCTTCGCGATGAAAAATTTGCTGAATGCACCAATCCATCGCAATCCAAGCAAAGCCTAGCTAAAATCTGATGTACAATACACCAGTGCCTTCACTACCCCACAGAAGTCACATAGAGGCTCCATTTCGATACTCAAGCAAATCCTCTTTTTTTATGACTGAATGCGTTTCTACAGTCCCATATTTAATAATGCCCGAACTCTTTCTTCTGTATCGAGGATCATCGAAATAAGCAAGAATACTATTTCGACGGAAAATACCATTTACGGGGATTTCAATCGAGATACCTGAACAGGGCATTAGTTCATTCTCGAGTTCTTGAATCGAGTGTAGTGGAATGATGAATTTATTTCTTCGCCTTTTTGACAATAAATCAGAATTCTCGTGGAGAATAGGCGAATATACGAGATTATACTNTTGAACAGGGCATTAGTTCATTATTGAGTTCCTAAATAGAGTGTAGTGGAATGAAACATAATTAGATATCTTATTTTCTTTTAACTTTTCACCAGATCATCACCTCAAAATCCTGCATCATTCAGATATAATTTTGTGATTAGGTTCAGACAACGTTAGCATTAATCAGAAAAGTATAGACATCAAGAGATGAATATCATACTGATGAAATAAATATGAAAAGTGCCAAAGTTCCACCACATAAGAGGCAGTGGGTGCACGTGAGCAAAAACATATAAAATGGAGCAGGGCAAAACAGCCGCAGAGAAGATTTGACAATAATAATAATTTGAGAGGGAAAGTGATCTGAAGTTCATTTGTTTGTTTGTCACCCTGCCCAAAATTTGGGGTAGGGTCAAGATTCTTCCTTGATCTAAATACCTTTGGATTCGTAAATTAATAGAAACTAATCCAAGCTGAAAAACTGTACATGGACATAAAATAACTACGTTTAAATTACGCAATTTGAATATATTATATTCTTCTTCATATATGAATGGATTCTGTTATTTTGTGGCTTGAATTATTTCCTTGTATTTTTAGGAAACCTATAATCCCTATAGGTTTAGGAAAACTCATTGTCCTAATAGATTTGGGAAAGGAAAACCTATAGTCCTTGTCAAATTGAAAAACATTTCTCTTATAGGCTTGAGACTATTTGGGATCTATATATAGGGGTTGTAGTTGGGGAACCTATAGATTGTACTATGTTTTTCTTCTCACTCATAGTGGAAAACTCTCTCTGCTTTTGCCCCGAGGATTAGGCTTAGTCTAACCTCGTTAAATCCTTGTGTTGATTTTTCTTCTCTATTTGTTTTGTGTGTGATTGTGTGCTAGTTAACCCACGATATTCCGCAACAGATTCAAATCTTGTGGGAGCTAACAGGTAACCCGTGGAATTAATTAGTCGAGGTGCACACAAGTTAGCCTGAATATCATGGTTATCAAAAAAAGGAAAAGGAGAAAAGATTTAACTATTAGATTTTACAAGTAGAATCCGTTCCGCTTCTGTTAACGAGCTGCTCCAACACTAGGATCTTGAGTCCCAGTACCAGTTTGTCTCAGTCTCGATCGCGCAGAGATGGAAAAAATGTAAGTTAATACCATGAAATACGGACGAGGAGTATCTTAGTCAGCAAATTAGACAACATCTTCTCATATAGTAGGAGGGGAAACGATATGCGCAGGATGTAGAGTGTTGGGCGTTTACCTGGAAATGGGATTATGGACGCACTTGATGTGCAATAGTAAAAGTCCCACTACGATGGCTTACTCTTGTAGTGCATCAGAGTTGCTTATGTGGCGCAACGTGCCTGCTATGTATAAGCAAGGCATAACTCCGGTTCTGCGTATGAACATTTCCTTGGTTGGTTGGCTGGTTTCAGGGGTTCGCCGACCGATTTCGTAAGTCGACTTTTGTGATGAGTGGGTGGAGCTTCAGCGGGTGGTGGACATATCGGAGACCACATTTTGATCTAGAGGGAACTAAGGTTTAGGCTAGAAGGTCCCCACAGACGGCGCCAAATTGTTTTATCAAAAAGTGTTAAACCTTTTCTTAAATGAATTAATAAGGGAATAGAGGGTGAATCCTAGCCAAGGATAATTAACGCTAGATCGGAGGGTATTGAGTAAGAAAAAATGGATATGGTTAGGAAAGAGGAATTATTAAGACTATAAAGGATGCCAAATATAAATAATGGGCTTACATTCTCACTGTTATTACTCCACAATGTGTGATAAAGAAGAACAAGAAGATTCACCATTAATGGCTACGGAATTTATCTTTATTGATTGCATGACGATGATTACAAAAATATATAACGAGGATATGAGCCTCCTCTTCAGTAGCAGATACACTCTCTTCAGAGAGGATCCACCTCCCAAGGAAAAGAAAAAAGTCCCTCCCCATATTCTCTTATCATGTATATATACTAGGTGCCCCCCCCCCTTACCCAACGATCTTTAGCCAAGGTGCTTTAGTCTGTTGTTTACGTCTTAGTTCGACCTTCCTAAATGTCATGGTGTGTGCTTTGCTGTAGAGTCTTTCTGATGGTTCGACCTCGGCCATGGCCGAGATGTTCATCGTTATAACGCCTTCTGATGGCTCGATCTCGACCATGGCCGAGATGCTCATCGTTATAACGCCTCGTGGACAGGAACACGACTTAATCACCTTCACTCCATTCATATTTTGATTCCATCCTCATGTGGTCAAATTTTGACCCATACAGTTAGTCCCTCCGCCTATTAGGGTCTCCTTTGAGCGAGTACGATGGGTGGACCTTGTTAATTTGAAAACCTTTGAGATTCTGGACGTTTTGGGCGAAAAGCGAGCACCTCTTGGCGAGATGATGATGTCACATTTCGAGTGCTTCGTCATACCAGTGTGTCAGTTTGAAAAGACATTAAGTTCGTCAGGTGTCATTATGGCACACATTCTTTGCGTGTCTCATCGTTTCCCGTGCCTCTTTCGTTATTTTTGAAAGAAAGGCCGCGCTTAGTTTTTCAAACCAGCATATCTAGGTCTCTATAAATAGGAAAGAGTTTCCCATTCGAATGTGGTGTTTCTCAATTGTTCATACGAAAGTCCTAAAAGAATACTTTCTTCTCCCCCAGCTCTTCGTTTCTATTTTTCCGCTAGCAATCCTTGTGGTTGTTACCCTTCTTTCTTCACATTCCTCACCTGTGCAATCACCCAAAATGATGGCCAGTGCTTCTTCTAACTCTGATCGTGTCGTTGGTGTTCCGGTGCCGGAAAATGATATACCCTCCCTCGAAGAGGCAGTGAGTCTGGCGGAGAATGAGAGTTTTCTGACGGTGGAGAAAGTGGTGCCCCGCCCAGGGAAGGCAAGGACTGACTTCAACAGTGCTGCTGAGGACGAGCCTGAACCTGTACTTTCTACGATAGGTGTCGCAGAGCTCGCGGCGTTCAAAGCTAAATGGAGAATCCCTGAGAATATCGAACTCGTTCCCGCGGGTTCAGATATTGTGCACATACATCACCCAGGATATTGTGTGTTCTATGCGTATCCTTTTATCATTGGGCACACGCTTCCCCTCCCCTCACTGACAGCGGACTTCTGCCATTTCTACGAGGTGTGCCCACCTCATCTCACCCCGTACATCTACAAAATTTTCTTAATGTTCGCCAAATATGCGGAGTTGACTGATCGTGGGGTTTCTCTTCAACACTTGTTGCATCTCTTCATCCCCAGTTTTCATAGGGGCACCATGCTACATCTTCGTCACCGAGTACTAAGAGCCTGGTGATCGGAATGGACGACAAGACCAACCGCCGCTTCTGGGAGAGCTTCTTCTATGTCCGCACGGAGCACGTGGTTTCTAACCCCATCGGGTTCCCTGAGACGTGGAATTTTGCCCGTAGGTCTTATCTTCTTTTCCTTTCTTACAATGTTCGTCGGTCGTTTTCCCTTAGTGATCTCGTTGATTATTTCTGTTGTTGCAGCCGAGAGTCTACCCCCTTCACAAGTTGCTGATATTCGCGAGTGGGTGAGCTTGTTTCTGCCTCACACGATGGGAATTCACGCATGGGCGCCCTTCTATGAGAAGTTTGGGTGCAAACCTTCCGTCGGTAAGTCGCCTTGTCTTGGTCTTCGTTACTTTGCCCTTTGTGTGTTTCTTTAACTTATGTTTTCATTTGGTCGTATGTGTTCTTGACAGGTCAGAGAGGGGCGAGAGCTTCCGCTCTTGCTTTCCGTCTGCCGGCTTCTGCTAGGCCCGTACTAGGGGCGGCTGCGGATGAGGGAGCCTAGAATCGGGCTATTTTCCAGATCTAGTCTTCGTCAAAATCTGGTCGTACGGAGGCTGCTCCTCAGTCGGCCACTCCGGCCCCCACTATTTGTTTGGCTGGCGAACTTTCTCAAGGTTATAGCGAAGAGGTCTGATGCGAGGCTAGAATTCATGGTTTAACACGTTATATGCCTTACATTTTATGTGCGTTAATGATAAAAATATATTTTTTATGTGCATAATGGAGTCTATTTCATGTGTAGGTGAATTGGAGATGGAAACCGAGCTAAATGGATGCAAATACATCGAAAATACACTCAAGAGGCAAGGAGGAGTGCATCGGGCTATAGCCGGGCGCCAGAGCCCAAACGCCTGATCCTGCCTGGCGTTAGCCAGGCGTTAGAGCTGAAACGCCTGACCCTGCCTGGCGTTTGCCAGGCGTTAGAACTGAAACTCCTGCCTTAGCCTGGCGTTAGCAAGGCGCCAGGGCCCAAACGCCAGGCCCCTGTTCCGGTCAATTCCGAGTTTTGAAGAGTTTAAGTGTTTTCCGGTTGGAATAGAAGTCTCCTACATGTTTAGGGTTTGTCCTAAACATATAAATAGACCCCAAAGCACAACTTGAAAGAAGATTCGAAGAGAGGAATCCATTGAAGAGAAGTAAAACATCGATTTGTACAGCTTTTATTCATTACTTTGTAGTTTAATTATGCAAGTTATTTTGGATTTGATTCTTATAAACATGTTTAGCTAATTTCTTTAATCTAGGGTTTTGGTAGAACCCGTTGGGGGATGAACTTATTGTGTTATTAATATAGTTCTGATTGGTTGATTAATCTCTATTTGTTCAACTACGTTCTTGTTGTAGTTAATTGAATGGCCATCAATTATTTGTTCCTATTTATTATGTATATACTTGAGAGAGAGTGCATATTTAGGTAGTTGTTTGAACAACACCACTCCCAGAGTATAGACGAAAGTCATAACCGAGGGTTTAGAGGTTGTATTAGAGATAATAATACCTCGGGTGCAATCTAAAGTGACTGTAATGCAATCTAGCTAGCGTAACTTGAGAGAGTGCCGTCTAGTAAATTATCATAATTACTTGAGAGAGATTTATGGTAGATAGAGTGTTCATGATTGATAGAGACAACTAATCAAACTATAAGAAGTATCCGAGAAGGAAGTTCACCGACGGGGGAAACCATAACTTTAGACCTTTATTACAATTGTTTACACCTTATTGTAGTTAATCTTTAGTTTTAATATTTTCATTCAGTTGTAGTAGTTTAAACAACACCAAGTGACAGTTTAGTATTCTGACAGCTTGCTTGATACGTTAACTCCCTGTGGGATCGATTCTGGGCTTAATAGCTCAGATTATATTTGCAACGCCCGTTTAGTCTTTTATTAGACATAGTTGAGCGTGATCAAATTTTGGCGCCGTTGCCGAGGAGTTAACGGTATTATCAAGTGTAGATGTAATTGTACATATTACTAGGTTTCAAGTTTGATTTTTTTTTTCTTAGTATTTGATTTTTATTTTCTTTATTTTAGTTGTATTTGCTAATTTGAAAAACATGGCATCATGGAATTATGAGAGTTGGGATGTTGATAATTCTACTTTTGATCCTCGTTATGCATATTATGGAGGAAACAACCCAGGGCAAAATTATCAAAATATTTCCGAGAGCGAGTTATGTGCACCAACTCAATCTTATGTGTGG